>JADKLZ010079391.1:3071187-3083432 GCA_021533235.1 Biomphalaria straminea
CAGGCCAGAGCCCTTCAAGGGCTGTAGCGCCACTGGGATGGATGGATGGATGGAGAAGACGTGTATCAGTTTAACACAAATTAACCAGTTAGTTTCAGGGTTTCTCAACCTGTGGGTCGTGACCCCTTGAGAGGTCGATGGATGATTAGCCAGGGGTCCCTAAAACCATCGAAAATATGAATTGTTTTAGTCTATTCTTCTATTGCTGTGAGTGGGTGGGGGTCGCGGAAGAGTGGGGGATTGCAAAAATGGAGTCGCCGACCTTAAAAGGTTGAGAGCCGCTGAGTTAGTTAATAAATTATTGTTGATTATTAAAGAAAAATAAAACATTGTATTCTAATTACGTCCCTATGCCTTGTGTTGATAAGGGTTCCTTTCGACGAGCATTGCTTTTAAGCGGACCTTTTTGTGATGCCTAAGGTTTTGTGTAAAGCAACCCACTTTAGTAATTTGTTTATTACAAAGCATATTTCAACACTCTTCCTGTCTGTGTATCTGTCTGGCTAGAATATCCTCTCCAATCCCACGCGCGGAATTATGCATCAAATCTAGGTCGTTCCCTTTATTAATAATAAAAAATACAGTACATTTAAAAAGCGATCACACAGAAACCCTGTTCTTTCACCCTCAAGCCCTTTCTGACTGACCCAGACTAGTGATCGGATTATAGCTTGTTGCGAACGCTAAAATCATGAAGTTGCGCTAAACAAAATACAACAATTGTCGAATGAAAAATGTGTTTTGTGGCACATATTTATTATTGTTAGTCTTGATCAGTAACAGATTTAAATTACATGACTGACCCGAACAAATAAAAAAATACTTATAACTAATGAATATAATAATTTGGTTTCTCTTTGACAAAATTAAAGATATCCTTACAAATGGAAGCTACGGGTACAATGGCATTTTTATTCATTTTGTATTTTTTTTTTTTGGTATTTTTGATATAAGTTGACATAATGCACACCTGGTTTTAGGATGCGATCTTTCTACACCGTCGTGGCGCAGCGGAAAACCAAAGTATTTGTTTCACTCTTGATCTATCCCCCGCATGCGCTGGTGGTGGACGGAACGTTCCAGCCGGTGGGCTTTCATAACTGGAGAACCGTTGAGCTGGAGAGGTAAACCAGAGAGCTTGGGTTTCTTTCTTGATTGTCATAACTTTTTCTTCATTTGTGTCATTTTCTCATTTACTATAGTGTGATTTTTTTTAAAGTTTCATTTTATTTCATGTTGAAAGACATTTTTTTTTTTTGGGGGGGGGCCTTGCTAAAATAATGCAAAACTGAGAGATTATATTATCATATCTTATGTAATGGGAGGCGGGATGGCTGAGCGGTAAAGAGCTTGGTTTCGGATCCGTAGGTTTCAGGTTTGAATCCTGGTGAACCTGGAATTTTTTTTTTTTATTTTGGGATCTTTGGGATCCTCTGAGTCCACCCAGCTCTATTGGATACCTGACAATAGTTGGGGAAAAGTAAATGTGGTTGGTCTTTGTGCTGCCCACATGACACCCTGCTCGTTAACAGAGAACCACAGAATCAGATGACCTTTCCATCATCTGCTTCATAGACCACAAGGTCTGAAAGGGGGAACTTTATTTTTTTTTTTACTTGTTATCTTATACTAGACAGATATTACCCGCTGCCCGCGGGTCTTAATCTTTTCTTTTCTTTATTAGTTTACCTTCAATTTTTCTTTCCTATTTCTTCCTCAATTTTTTGCTATCTTGTTCTTACTTTTATTTTTCTTTTTCCCTCTTCCTAGGTACCAGGCTTTCTCATTAATGAAATGTGTTGAGAATAGCTATCTGTCTAATATCTCGCTCACAGGTTTGTATTGGCTTATTAAACACTTGGCGACCGGCGGCGTAGCATACCCCGCTATTTTGCACGGCCGGCCTTAGGCGACTGCAACCTATGCGACTGAACCAGGCCCCGCACTTTCACAGGACCCGCGCTAATGCAAGGTGTATAAATTATTTAATTAAACCATGTTATAACTTAAAACAGATTTCCCGCGCCATCCTGACTATTTACCAGGAGCTCCTGGAAATCTCCTGAAATTACAAAATATATGAAAAAGTCCTTAAAATATTTCAAAATATATAGACAAATTTGTCACTTTGGGGTGTCATTCAATATGAAAAACGCCAATCCCACGCGCGGAATGATGCATCGGTCGTAATTGTATAATCTGGTGAAAGAAGCTTCACGGGCCTCAAACTAATGAAGAATTACGTGAGGTCAACAATTCTCAAAGATAGATTGAAACATTTGGTATAACTTGCTATTGAGCGTGATCTATGTAGGAAAAATTAATTCTATGATATACTATATGACTTCGCTACACGCAAGGCTCGTAAAGTAATTCAGTGCGTAGTAATAATAATAATAGGCTTGTCTTCGAGTCCGAAGATTAGTGCGTAGTAAAGAATGAATAAAATGCATAGACGAATTTATTTTCTAATACAAACTCTTAAATTTCACTTATTATCCGCTTCCCTACCCAAACTTGGTCCCGCAAAATTCTTTTCGCATAAGGCCCCACAATGGTTAAGTCCGGCCAGCTATTTACTTCTTTTTTTATTGCGCGTAAAAAAACTTACCTTTAAGTTATTGAGTTTAAGGAAGTCCAGCATGGAATTGGCGCCTATATCGCCGTTACCTCATTGATCATTGGAAAGGCTTTTATCCGACGAACAGGCTTGGACACTGAAGACTTCATCCTTGTCCTGTCTGAGGGCTCCCAGTACAGCGGCCATAATGACCATAACACGTTCACAGGGCACCACTGCTGGCCCTGGTTCCACACTCGTTCTAAGTGGCCGTGGGCAGTGCTGTACACGCCATTGTTCCATGCAGGGACCGCCCCTCCAGGACACTGATGACGGCGGAACGTCGTGTTGAACTGGTGGACAGGTGTTCAGGCTTATTGTTCCATCCCCACCCCGAGTGAGAGAAAAAAAAAAAGCTCACCCAGGGAATCCCTCAAGGGCCTGGTTCGCTACTCGTTTTTAGCATATCTATCTCCACTACTAGACGTTTCCACGGAGACTCCACGCTGAGGCGACGGGTAGCTTGAAAACTCCAGACAGACGTACAAGATGACCTGACCATGGTGGCTGAGCGGTAAAGCGTTTGGCTTCCGAACCGGGGGTCACGGGTTCGAAGCCTGGGATTTTTTAATTTTTTTTTTTGAGATCCATGGGCGCCTCTGAGTCCACCCAGCTCTAATGGGTACCTGACATTAGCTGGGGAAAAGTAAAGGCGGTTGGTCGTTGTGCTGGCCACATGACACCCTCGTAAACCGTAGGCCACAGATACAGATAACCTTTACATCATCTGCCCTATAAACCACAAGGTCTGAAAAGAGAACCTACTTTATGAGATGTTAGTCTCTTCACAAAAACATCTCTATTAAGTCTTCAACATTTGTTTTTCTCACTAGGAAGTAGAATCGAGAGTATCCTTCCCATAGGCGTCATTTCCGGTAGCTGCAGCTTCATCGACGACGACTGTAAACAGCACGACAAAGAAATCACTTACCCAGATATAGCCTCAGGTCATATTTTGTGACGCACTTAAGTATTTTTTTGCCCTCACAGTGGCGTAGCTAGTGAGGGGGGGGGAGGAGGGGGAGAATTTGAAAATCCCCCCCCGGGTCCCCACTTGAGGGGGGCCCCCAAATGAGAGTTTTTTTTTTTTACATTAAAATTTAATATTAAGCAACTGCAGGGGTCCTCGAAGAGGTCAAGCCCCCCAGATGATGGGAAATTTATAGCTACGCCCCTGTGCCCTCAGTAACAAAAAAAAAAATTGGTCTTTTCAGACCTTTAGAATCATGAAAAGATTTTTTTTATATTACAATCATAGACATAAATAAATATAGACTGGCCAAGCGTGAGAAGCGTGGTCGAGAGGCTAAGTGCGGCTTGAGCTTGGCTGGCTTGGCTACCTAGAAGGGGGCTCGAGGTTCGACACCCGACTCGGGCAGAGTTGTGTTTACTGAGCGCCCAAAGCCAGCACGGAAAACCAACTCCTAGATACCCCCTCCCCCACCCCACTGGTCCACAAATGAGATTGGACCAAAGCGCTCTGAGCATGCTATAAGCATGAAAGTAGCGCTATACAAAAGCTATAATAATAATAATAAGAGAGTTTTATGAAATTAAAATTTGTGAATTGCAATTGTGTGTACTTTATTTTATGTCTATAAATTTTGTTTAATCTCTAAGACTGAAGATCATGCAAGTTTTAAATTTGTTGTAATTCGGAAATCCGAATTCAATAGATTATATATATATCATGTTTTCATGTTACATGAAGTTACTTCCTTTTTCGAATCTATATTTATTTATGTCTTTATCCATAATGTTCCACAGAGATGCTTCTTCCGGTGAAGATGTTCGGTCAAAACTTTGTCATAGTATTCTCCAGTAAAAGACCGAACAATGAATTCATCATCATTACTGCTACTGAACCGAACACCACAGCGATGTTCTACACTACGAATTCTACTGGTCGACATTTTTTTAAACAAAGTGGTTCCAAAAAAGTAAGCCGGGTTCTCAGAATGACGTTACTCTTAATTGTGACGTTTTATCATAACGGTTCTTTCCTCCTCTTCTTCTTTTCCTGGTACAGTTCCCTGAAGGAAGATCTTGTAAAACGACCGTGGAGTTTCATTTTTTTTTTGGTATATCATGAAGTTTTACTACGTAAGTCTCGATTCCGTCGAAATAAAAGTTAATATTTTTGTCTTATTTGGTGGTCTGTCATTAAACATATTTTAGGTCACGGTGAATATACATATGTATCATATACATATTGTTACTTAATTTTCACGCTTTAACTGTAACAATGCATTGTATCCAGCTGTCTTTCTTTTTTTTTTTTCTAAGTGACATAAAATTATGTAATGATTAAATGATGGGGGAATGTGGGTTGGGCAGGGTTGGTCTTAGGAAATTGGAGGTCCAAAGGGAAGTGTCCAAAAGTGAAATAAAATAAAAGTAAAGTTCCAAATTTAGACCTTGTGGTCTATAGGGCAGATGATTTAATGGGCATCCGTTTCTGTGGCCTACGATTAACGAGGGTGTCATGTGGCCAGCACAATGACCAACTGCCTTTACGAAAACAATTTTCCCCAACTAATTTCAGGTACTCATTAGAGCTGGGTGGACTCAGAAGCGCCCAAAGATCCCGAAAATAAAAATACCAGTCTTCACCAGGATTTGAACCCCGGACAGTTCATCCACCGTGCCTCCCCAAGTGAAATAGAAAACCAAAGAAACATTTAAGACCAAAAGATGCTCATTGAGTTTAAAAACCTTCCATGACCTATATCTAAATCAACAAATACGTTAAATTCATAAAGCGCCTAAAGCACGAGTGCACATCATGGACTATTCACGATCGCCAGACAAAAAATAACATTTAAACAAGATTACAAAAAGAGTTTGTGTGATACACAAACTCAGAGGCGGCCCCCGTCGGAGTCGGATCCCTGTCAGATCCGCCTATTCGCAATATGTTTTGGACGTTCCTTCTAAGTTGAAAATAATTAACTTCTCGCTGGACGACGGAGGATGGCGAGCAGGGTATAAACCTGCCTTATCTTGATGTTTGCGCACTAGACTGTAGTTCGGATTTATCGTTGGTCCCTGGCTCAATTACTGCATGCTCCCATCCTTAAACTATCGCAATATTTCTGAAAGAACAGTAAAGGTTAAATCATATTTTCAAAAGCCTTTAGTGTTTTTTTTATCTAACCGTGACGGACAGACCAACCAACAGACAAAACGCACAAAAATGTGCTTCTTTCATTTTAATGGGGGCACGATTTTTTAAAAAGTTTTTAAAAAATTAGTTTCGAATCATGTCATTGCCGGGTTTACGCTAGTACACGAAAGTCGCTGCGAAAAGTTCATTTTAAAAAAATGTGCGTGATATATGTGTTTGGGGAGCATTTCTTATAGTAACATTTCCTCCCTTACATTTACGTAATTGTTTTAGAATTGGTGTTTTTTTATTTAAAAAATCGCTTGCATAATTATTTTTATAAATTAAACGGTTTGCTTTTAGAAAACCAAAAGTAGCCGTTGCACCTAAACTTTTCAAGCCGCATTTAATGGTGAAAAAAAATGTTTCGTATCTCTTCTAGTTTTGGCGTCCTGAGTGTGACAGACGGACATTTTGCGCAAACCTTATAGCAGCTTTTCCCCTTACGGGGGCCGCTAAAAAAAATAAAGAAACTATTGACTGCTAAAATACTTAATCTAACAATGAGACTAGAACTCAAATATTGTGTAGCAATAGGAAACACAAAATAATAGATATAGGTTAGTAGACATGGAGCCATGGAGCTCTGCTAAGTTTGAGATTTCACCCATGTTTCGAAATGGTTTTTCACCTTTCGTGCGCCCCCCCCCCCCTTTCCAACCGGTGGCTGCCTAGTTTGCCCTTACCTGAAACAGGCCTTGGTCTGCACCTTCGACGGAGTCCACGTCCTGGTTAGGGTTTGATAGAGGCGGAGTATCAATTTGAGTAAACGTGATTCTACCAAATTAAAAGTATGTAAAAACGAAGTCGCCAATAAAGGCAATAATGAGCATGTTAAATTGCATGTTACCTGTTACCTATTCCTTAGTCTGTTGGACCGTTGGGGCACCAAGCAAGACTTGTAGACCGTCTTTCTCCATTCCTCTCTATCCTTTGCCCTGTTTAAAAACCTCTTTCAATGGTAGGCCCGTCCATTCTTTTATGTTGTCTTCCCACCGCTTTCTCTGTCTGCCTCTTTTTCTTTTTCCTGATACTGTTCCCTGGAGTCCCGAAGATCTTGTTATATGGCCATAAATTTTAAGCTTTCGTTTCTTCACGGTAGTTAGCAGGTCATCATGGGGTCCGATCGCTGCAATTACCCTATCTCTAATCTCCTGGTTTGTGATGCGGTTTTTAAATGTGAGGCCTAGGATCCTTCTGTAGAATCTCATTTCCATTGCTAGGATCCTCCTCTCTAGCTCTGCAGTCAGCGTTCAAGACTCACAAGCATATAGAAATGTAAAATTAAACTTCTTTATATTCTACTCCGTTAAACTCCTGTTTTATCTCATCAGAAACTTTTTTTACAAACATGGGTTAGATTCCACCACATAATATTTTTTTTTTATCTCTGACACTAATCTAATAATATAGTATGCATGGTTTAAGGCAGGGATGTCCAACCTAATTCGACCCGAGGCTCACTTTAATTTCCAACATGACTACAAAACTTAAATGACATTGTTCTGAAACTATTTCACCAGAGTCCCTTGGATTTAGGATATACATTTACATTCATGTGATATTTGAAGATTCTATCTTTAAAGCGTCAGAAATTAACTTCCATTCTCTACTTAAAATGTTAGCAACAGTGTAGTAGCCTTTAAAACGAACTCATTTCCTTGTCTCTTTTTGGTGAATATCCCCATCGATCCACCAATGTCTAGTTTGTAGTTAATCGATCATTTATTCGTGATTCAAAACAAGGATGCCGCCATATTTTTTTATAATGCTAATATATATCTTGTTTTGTTTAAACAGGCACACTTTCTTTATAACATTATTAACACAAAGATGTTGGCTTATTATCATTATTCCACAGAAAAGTAAAGATTTCTCTATTTTTCCTGGTAGATGCTACATTCAGAGTCTCTGTTCGTTAACGCGCAAATGTTAAATGCCATGCTATCAATAAATCAGAGAAAATATGAGAGCCCTAAAATAGTGAAGATATATTTTTTGAAACTTTTGATTTTGGAGGGGGGATTATCTCCACTTTGTGCCGACGTTTCGGTGGGCCGGATAGAATAACGTCGCGGGCCGGATGTTGCTCGCTGACTATATGTATGCATCATAGTTTTAATGAAGGCATCAAAACCATATCATGTAAAATGTAATGAAACTGATTAGTAGTTTGAGAAACTTGAATTTGAGGTATTGTAATCAAACTACAAGTTGTGACTTCCTAATCTCTTCTGATAGTTTAGACTCTCGATGCCTGGATGTCATGCTGTTAGCGACAAGCCAGTCGCCATTTACTATTATGCTACCTCCTCATGTCATGGTAGCCCGGAAGAAGGCGGCCCCTCAATTATGATGATAGTGCCGAATGAGCTTTTCTACAATGTCTATGTATGGGTGTAAGTAATGTTATAAGATCTTTTTTTTCTATTTTAAAACACTTGTCTATAGGGTACTCTCTACAGGCTGTTAAAAGTGTCTTCAAAATGGGCCCAATGGATGTTAAGCATAAATATATATATGTATATACATGCTGTTATATATAGCTGTTTTATGTATAGTGTTTTCGCTTCAAAATGGGCCCAATAGATATAAGGCATATCCCTGCTTTTCTAAGATTAAGTGTATTCCTAAATGTCCACAGGTTCAAAGCCCATTCTTCATAAGATTCCAACATGTGACCCCGCAGTTCGTAAGTCAAGCAGTTTAACCATTTCCAGCTATGCGGCCATGTCGTCACCGGTCACTGTCTACAACTATTCCCACTGGCAATGAAGTTAATAATGGTCTTAGGCGTCTTGCATTTTCCTGCATCTCTAAGCCTTATAACTTTTTTTTTCTTGGCTGTACAATGTTTTATTTCTTTTAGAAAGGAAATTGCAGGTCAAAACAATCAAAATCTACAAAATATTTCTTTTGGCTGCCTGGTCGAGCGGTTTGCACGCTGGATTGTCGCTTCGATTTATCTATGGTCGCGGGTTCAAACCCTGCCCGCTCCCACCCCCCGTCGTCCTGCGGGAGGACTAGGAAGTAACTATCTTCAACTCTTAAGGAACATCCGAAACATGTAAAACATTTTACAAACAAACAAACATACTTTACAATGAGTTACGGTAGAGCACCAGTTAATAGTTAACTTAACATTCAAGGTGTCGGACACAATTTATCTTCCCTTTTAATTATTATTTTTTAAATTTATTCAAAAATGGTTGTCAACATATGATATACAGTTCCACCTTAAAACCTGGCAATCTATAGGGCAGATGATGTAAGGACCATTAGTTTTTGTGGCCCACTGTTTTAACGAGGGTGTCATGTGACTAGCACAACGACAAACCACCTCTACTTTTCCGCAAATAATGTAAGGTACCCATTATATACTGTGAGATCTCAGAGGTGCCCTAAAGATACCGAATTTAAAAAAAAATCTAGACCTCACCAGGATTCGAACCCGGGGTCTAGCTTAACATCCATTACTCCTGCATACAATATAATCATGGTTCAGAGTTTCTACTGGGCAATAGCGTAGAAAGTGGAAGAAAAAAATATAATGATAAGGTCATTTAAGGAAGTAAAACTTGATATGTTTGTTAAGTGCTTTATCCAGGGGCGTAGCTAGGAATATTTTCCATCGTCAGGAACCCCAAGGGGCAGGGAGACTTGACGTGTCTGGGGGCCCCTGCATTTTGCGTAATATTTAGTTCGTAATGTAAAAAAAACAGCCATTTTGGACCGGGGGGAATTTTTGAATTCTCTAAGCCTTCGTCCCCCACTTTATCTACGCCACTGGTTTAATCCTCACGTTAAGGAAACCATATTGTTGCGGGCATGTTCTATTCACGCAAACGTAATTAGACTGTTTGACATATGTACTAGATTAATAAAAAAATCCTTGTGCAACGAATCATATTAGTTAAATATATAGGTCAAGATCCATAGGTTCTATATTAAACGTGATTAATTCTTTGACACCGAAATTATTTTCCACGTTTGGACGAAATTTATAGCTATATAAATGGATAGAATCAACGATGGGAGCGTCGTTGCGAGGTCAAAGAGTTAAGTGAAGTTAAGGTGAGAATAGCTAGAGGCACTTTTTCTCTTGAAAGTAGTCTCCCATTGCACAAGACTTAAATGAACCAAACATCAAGTGTAAGTCCTAAGAAGTGTCCGTGATTTCCGCCAAATCCGGTTATCATGAGTTAGGATGCTTTGTGGTCAGTGGCGTAGCTAGGGTGGGGGAGGAGGGGGGAGAATTTGAAAATAATCCGGGCCCCCACTTGAGGTGGCCTCTAAATGAGTGTTTTTTTTACATTGAAAATGTAATATTAAGCAACTGTAGGGGCTCCCGAAACGGTCAAGCCGCCCGGGCCCCCAAACGATGGATAATTTCTAGATACGCCCCTGTTTGTGGTAACGATACACCTCCCATATGTTATACTAGCTGTACACAACGGCTAAGCCCGTTCATTTGTTCCAAGGCTTATATTGGTAATTACGGCCGGAACATCCCATTCTTTTTTTTTTTTTGTTTTAACATTTCAATAAACGAACACATTTGAACATTTTTCATCGCTCTGTGGGAAGTCGTTTCTCTCGGCATCACACAAAATCTGGTCGTGCAAGGTCTACATCTTGTAGACCAAAGAATCTTCTCATTATAAAGTGTATTGTTCTCCCTCAGGCATCCTCCAGAAGAGGAGACTTCATGTGTCATTAGCCTCGTCATACCTGAAACGAAAAGCATCGAGAATGTCTTTTGGAACGGAGGCTCCATTCCTTATGCGTGAGTTCATATGTAGTTTAGCTTTTTACGTTTTCGAGTTCTTTGAAACTAGATTCTAAGTTCTAAGATCAAGGTTCTAGGATATTGGTTCTAGGTTCTAAGATATAGATTCTAGCAGTGGCGTAGCTAGGGTGGTGGAAGGAGAGGGGAGAATTTGAAAATCCCCCCTGGTCCCCATATGAGGGGGGGGGCATCAATTGAGTGCTTTTTACATTAAATATTTAATATTACGCAAAATGCAGGGACCCCCAAATAAGTCAACACCCCGTGGTCCCCAAAGATGGGAAATTCTTAGCTACGCCCCTGGATTCTAGATTTAACATCTAGGTTTCTAAGGCTAAGTTCTAAGATCTAGGTTCTAAGTTTTTGGATGAAGGTTCAAGGATGTAAGCTCCAGTATATACGATCCAACCTAAATCTGTACTTGAAATATATTTGTAAATTAATATATTTTTTTAAAAAGATTCTTGAAATATTATTATAAAATTAGGTTAATTGTAGTTATTGTGGAGTGATCGTTAAATGGACTTTTGTGTTACCCGTGCTTGTAATCGTACTAGAATTTGTATTTGTGTTCGCATTATCGTAGTCTGTGAATCGTGACCAGTCTGTGTTATTGTGTGTATCAGTCGTGGTTTATACAAACACACATAGACACACTCCGTAACAGTAATTACAAATGCATAACCTGTGACAGCTGTGACATCACCTGTGATAGCTGTGACGTAACCTGTAACAGCTGTGACGTAACCTGTGGCAGCTGTGACGTAACCTGTGGCAGCTGTGACGTAACCTGTGACAGCTGTGACGTAACCTGTGACAGCTGTGACGTAACCTGTGGCAGCTGTGACGTAACCTGTGACAGCTGTGACGTAACCTGCGACAGCTGGGACGTAACCTGCGACAGCTGTGACGTAACCTGCGACAGTTGGGACGTAACCTGTGACAGCTGGGACGTAACCTGTGACAGCTGGGACGTAACCTGTGACAGCTGTGACATCTTTGTGTAACCTTTGCAATCATGGTTGAAGAGGGAAAGACGCTACCATAAAGCTACACAATTGCCCACAGTCTGAAAAGTCCAGTTTACTTCTGGAAGAAGGAAATATTAAAATTGCAAAATGTGGACGAAATATGGAAACTGCTTGTAAACAGGGCCTGTCCTAGCAAATGCGAAGCCTATGCGAAACTTATTGCGCTGGGCCAAGTCTGTGTGGGAATAAGGATAATAAGTAAAAATTAAGAATTTGTATAAGAAAAAAAGAATTCGACTTTGAATTTTATTCATTCTTTACTAAGTTAAAAATTGCGATCTGTATTTTATGAACCTTGTAACCAAAGTATTGGAACTTCCGATTTAGGTAAAAATTCCCCTGACTATTACATTTTATTACTTGCAAAGTGACAATGCTTTTCTTCTTTTATCGCGTGTAGGAGTGGCGTTTTCCGCAATGAATGACACCTACACATGATAATTTTGTCTATTTTTATGGAGATTTTAAAGAGTTTTCAGAAGATTTTAATATATTCTGGAGATTTACAGGAATTTTTCGTATATATTTTGCGATTTAATAATTACATCTTGAATAATTATAATAGATAACTGTCACCACCTCAAAGTTGGTTCCATTGGGTGGACACCCCAGTTAATATATTATGAACTCAATTCACTA
>JADKLZ010079391.1:3093316-3109894 GCA_021533235.1 Biomphalaria straminea
CCCCCCCTCGGTCGTTACAATTAATCAATGACTAGTGATAACACTCCACTTAATACTTTCTCATTTCTTTTATATAGCACTACCTTCATGCTTATAGCATGCTCAGGGCGCTATGGCCCAATCTCATTTTTGGACCAGTGGGAGGAGTAGGATATCTGGGAGAAGGTTTTCTGTGCTGCCTTTAGGGTGCCTAACCTCGAGCCCCCCATTTATAGGTAGCCGAGCCAAGCCAAGTTCAAGCGTACTTAGCCTCTCGACCACAATTTCAACTTTGAAATTTTCTACTAAAAGCATTCCGTACATACACATTCACAACTGATCAAAGACTAATGCCTTATACTATGTTATATACTTCTTCTTCGTTCTCATTGTTATGTTTGAGGGTTCAGATCACTACTCCATTATATGAGGTGAACTGCGCAGTGGTTACCAAGTCAGGGAGCTCTCCATATAGTTTTCCTTCTATTGGGGTGTTTAATTTATTAATACAAAATGTGTCTATCTATCTCTCTCTATATATATATAATTCTCTACATACCATAGGTCAAAAGTTCAATCGAGCAAATAAAAAGGGAAGATCCCATGGCACAGCATGGTGTGAATGGAAAATGGTGTATCCAAATCCGCACTATTTTCATTCACAAACTAGCATAGCATTGGTTTTTTTTTTTACTTTACTTTTACTTTACAAAATATTTTAATAATTTCCGGAGATTTCCAGGACTTTTTCGTAAGCCTATATTTAATAACATTTCAGGAGATTTCAAGGGGCTCCTGGTAAATCAAGAAGCCGCGGGAAATATGTTATAATATATGTTATAAAATGGTTTAATTTAATAATTTATACACATAAAAATTAGCACAGGTCCAAAAAAAGTGCGGGACCCACTGCGGTTGCATATGTTGCAGTGCCTAAGGCCTGCCCTGCAAAATAGCGGCGTATGCTAGGTTGCCGGTCGACTAGTTACATATATTTTCCCACATCTAATGAACTTGATGGCTACTGTGTCCGAGAAAGTGGAAAGACATATTATGGCTCAGTGAAGGTCTGACATCGGGGGCTGTGAAATTAATCGATGAGGACTATTAAAATCAACTCTCAGACAATAATGACTTAATGAATAGAACTCTATTGAAAAAAAACAAAAAAAACTTCTTTTTTGGTTATCAAAAAAAAAGTAAAATCCTGGAAATAAAACAAGAAAAACCAAAATACTTAAGGGAGACTATCGATTAAAAAAAAATTGTTTTAATTATCACTCTTCTTCGCGCATGAAATACAGAGACATTTAAAATCTAAATCCAGCATTTTTTTTAAATTGTCGATCTTTGACGAGTTTTGAGTTGCGGTGTTTCTACTGTTTGAAAATTAGATCAGAGATCGCCTTTCCTATATAAGCAGTCCTGACTTTAGTTATCTCCATCATCTAAATCACCGAATCCAAAATATCAATTTTTTTAAAGTCCTGCACACCCACTTTCGAAACTGACGTTCTCTTGTCGAAAGTAAAACCACCTGTTGCTTCTATGTCGAACGGGAGATCATTGTGAACATCGCTCACCTGTTTATCGGTAGCCACGCTGTCGTCCTTCCATGAAATACCTTTTGGGCTAGAACGAGTCGAAAGAGAAGACAAAAAAAAAGTAATTTTATTCTCTTACGCTATACAATTCTTTCTTTCTCTCTCAACAATATTCTCACTTTCTTTATCTATAATTCTTTCTTTCTCTCTCAATAAAAATATTCTCACTTTCTTAATCTATAATTCTTTCTTTCTCTCTCAATAAAAATATTCTCACTTTCTTTATCTTTAATTCTTTCTTTCTCTCTCAATAAAAATATTCTCACTTTCTTAAACTATAATTCTTTCTTTTTCCTTAATATTCTTTCCCTTTCATTCTTTCCAATACTTCCTTTCTCTCACAAAAGCCTATATCTTTCTTTAAAAAATTTCTTTCTCTCTTTATTCTATTTCTTTCTCACTAAATCTTCCTTTCTCTCAATAGTATTTCTCTTTATTTCTCTCCAAGTCTTCCTTTCACCATTAATATTTACTTCTTTTTCTCCAACTTTCTTTCTTTCTCTCTGAAAAACCTCTCTCCTTCTTTCTCTGCAATTCTTTCTTTCTCTCTTAATATTCTCATCTCTCTTTTTTTCTTTAATTCTTTTCTATTTTTTTTTTCTTAATAGCCTCTCTTTTTCTTTCTCTACAATGAATTCTTTCTTAATATTCTCCCTCTCTTTCTCCATTTCTTTGTTTCACTTTCAATAGCCTATTTCTTTATTTCTCTTCACATTCCTCCTTTCCCTCTCAAAAGTCTCTCTCTTTCTCTTCACCTTATGAAAATGATTCCCAAGATTCCAGCAACAGCTGAAATCAAAATCAACAACAGAACAGTCCAAGTCAAGAAACTTGAACCCTCGAGCTTCGTTTCGTCAGAGGGTTCCGGTGTGGTTCTTTGTGCTTTCTTTGTGTTGTCCAGAGCTGAAACGTGAAGT
This sequence comes from Biomphalaria straminea, assembly GCA_021533235.1. Lineage (NCBI taxonomy): Eukaryota > Metazoa > Mollusca > Gastropoda > Planorbidae > Biomphalaria > Biomphalaria straminea. Next base: position 3,095,817 of record JADKLZ010079391.1, read on the forward strand.
CATTGGAGAATCATATACCATACCGCTTAGACCAGTGATTCTAAAAATAGTCTATATAGACTCCCAGGGCTCTAAGAGGACTTCCAAGGGGTCTACGGAAGTGAAAAAAATAAATTTAGGGGGGGGGTGTTCTTGACCTGTAAGTGGGGGTCTACAATAGTAAATTTCATTAAAACATACTCATCTGGGGAATTTACATACTATTTACATGCTAATATTTAAATGTTAATATTGTTACATCTCCAGTGGCGAACTAAATGTGTATATGTGTGAGACCCACTGATACAGGCTTAGGCGACGAAGGCGGGTCACAGGTCAACGTCTGGCCCTGGTGTGACCTGTACCTGTGCTCATGTGTTCTTGAGCTTGGACGGACGAAGCAGAGTGGACTGGTGTTATGAACAGGCTTTGAAAATGTAGCTGTACGCGTTATAGATGATTGTTGTGTTAGTTAGGCAGTTGTATTGTTCTTAAGCATTTGTAGTTAGTGGAGCCAATTGTGTCGTATTGGCTGTGGTGTATTTGTTATTAAACCGCCACTGTGTTTTTGAAGCACTTGTTGTTAAGTTCTTGAGTTAGATGTGTTATGTTCTTGCTAGGTAGTGTGAGCAGAAGGCCTGAGAAGTGAAGTTCGTTACAATATCAATTTATTTTTTGTTGTTTTTTGGGTCAGTTTATGTATACATATTACATTTTATTTTGCTTCATTATACATTCTTGTGTGTATTCCATATATCAATCACATATTTAAATGTTAATATCAATTTATTTTTTGTTGTTTTTCGGGTCAGTGTATGTCAACATATTACATTTTATTTTGCTTCATTTTAAGTTAAAATTCATCAATGGATGGACCAGAAATCAGTGAGAAAAGCAGATCTGAACTTCATGAGTTTTTTTGTTTTTTTTACCGACAACTGGAAAACATGACAAGGGGTCTACGAGACTAAAAAGTTTTTGAGCCACTGGCTTAGACGATAGTTTAAAATATTTACGTCATTAGCTAGAGTCTGCTAGACCCATGCAGGATTGTTGCGAAGTGTCTCCATTTACATTGTAGTTAAAGCATACCCAATATATACATTAAATTAAGTCAGTTTTTTTTATCTCCTAAATTTTATGCTTTAGCTTTAATATATAGAAAGCATCAACCACAGACCTATTTAAAATTATATCTGGACATGAGATCATTTTACACTACAAAAAATGTCGTGAAATTATTTTTTTTTCAAAGTTGAAACGATAGTTTTTAAAGTAGTTATAAGAAGTTAAGTTGTTTTTTTTTATTTTTTTTTTCAAACCCTTACCTATGTAACATATAATTTAATGAAAACGAATATTCAAAATAAACAGGAATCAATCAAGAGCTTTACCAATTATTTTACTCAGAGGAAATTCATTAATTTTGATTCATATCGAAAAAGGAAAAAAAATGAAAGTATTGAGATATATACCTCTAAATGTGTAGTTCTCCCTAGGGAAAACTATTTATTATAGTATTTAGTATTTTTAAATATATATTTATTTACTTGTTAGTGGGCGAATGTCCATCACTTAGTATAGACAACAGCTGTGTTTAGTCAAAAATTAACAGTAAACATCTCCAGATTGTAACATTTTTCGTGGTTTAGACAATACGAACTAAAGTAAATGTCGTTTGTAGATCTATATCTATTTACAAACTTATTCTGTAGTTATGTAATAATAAAAATAATAATAAGAAGAAGAAGAGGAAGAAATGTTGTGTTTTCCGAGACTACGCAGCCCCAGCATAGAACAGATACTTCAAATGCCTAGGGAAAAAAAAACACAAGACTTAAGTTAAAATACATAGGGGAAAAAAACGTACATTCACATTGTCCTTCACTTCTTTCAAAACAGTCTGAACCATTACATTTTGCCGCGCAGTCATCCTTGCAGTATCTCCCGTAAGTGTACACAGGACATTCTAGAGAAAAAAAAAACAAACAAAAACATTGAGTTTCAACACTAACAAAAATGTTTGACATGTTTCGGATGTTCCTTCAGAGTTGAAGATGGTCTACTTCCTAGTCCAAACCTCCCACAGGGCGATGCTGGATGGGAGTGGGCAGGGTTTTGAACCCAGGACCATCGATAAATCCAAACGACAGTCCAGCGAGCGAACCACACGACCAGGCAGCCATCCAACACTACGTAAATCGGGGTGGACTCAGAGGCGCCCAAAAATCCCGACATTAAAAAATACCAGTCTTTACTAGGATTCGAACCCGTGACCCCCTTGTTCAGTAGCCAAGCGCTTTACGGCTCAGCCAGCGCGCCTCCTGATACGCTGTTAATAAAGCCGCCAAATTGAAATACAAAATACATTTTAAGGATTATCACTAAGATAAGAAAGTGAGAGAAAACGAAAGCCTCGGTAAAATATTGACGTCATCAAACATTTCGCTAAAGAAGTGAAAAAAAAACACAACAGGAAATGTTTAAAAGACTAATAACGGGAGATAGGATAATTGATTCCCGAATGTGGTCGAGAGGCCAAGTGCGGCTTGAGCTTTGCTTGCTTGGCTACCTAGAATGGGGCTCGAGGTTCGACACCCGACTTGGGCACAGTTGTGTTTACTGAGCGCCCAAAGGCAGCATGGGAAACCAACTCCTAGATACCCCCCCACGCACACACACTGGTCCACAAATGAGATTGGACCAAAGCGCTCTGAGCATACTATAAGCATGAAAGTAGCGCTATATGAAAAGCTATGATAATAATAATTTCAAGACAGTTCTAATTCAACGTCATACTAGTCATAGATTATAGCATTCACGTTCTAAAATAAATATGTGTCGTTGCCAATCATTGAAGGTTTTTAACTCTTTGACCGCGCAACGACGCTCCCATCGTTTATTCTATCCAGATATAAAGCTATAAATTCCGTCCAAACGTGGAAAATAATTACGGTGTCAAAGAGTTAATATTATTATTTTTTAATGAGGGTTTAAATAAAGAATTTCAAATATATAGCCTACGAATCAAATTAACGGGCGTAGCTGGTGGTCTATGCTAGTCTGTCATAAACTTTAAAAAGACGAATTAAATAAGTACGCGAGTTTTATTTATAGCTTTTATAATTGCTGCTATAATATAATAGTTTAAAAACCGATTTCTTTTTACTTTTGAAAATGACACACCAAGACAGACAGACAGATAGATAGATCGATAGAACAAGTCGTTTTTATATAAGGATTTAAAAAAAACTCGATAAAATACTTTGCGCATAAATAAATATTAAGTCTAAGCCTTACCATCGAAGCAAAAATTTTTCACATTAGTTCGGCCATCCACGCAGCTATGACAGGTACCAGTAGGGAAACAATTTGTCAAGCAAAAGTCTGAGCAGTGTAGAAGGCAATTTTTTCCTCTCCTTCCGGTTTCCTGGCATTCTGGGAAAACAGATAGATAGATAGATAGATAGATATAGATTGATTGATTGATTGATAAATATATATATATATATTGATTGATTGATTGATTGATAGACAAACAGATAGATTGATAGATATATTGATTGATTAATTGATATACAGACATACAGACAGACAGACAGATAGATAGATAGATAGATAGATAGATAGATAGATAGATAGATAGATAAAAAGATAGATAGATAAAAAGATAGATAGATAGATAGATAAGTAGACAGACAGACAGACAAACAAACAAATAGATAGATAGATAGATAGATTGATAAAAAGATATATTGATTGAATGATTGATATAAAAATAGATAGATAGATAGATTGATTGATTGATTGATTGATTGATTGATATACAGACAGAAAGACAGACAGATAGATAGATAGATAGATAGATAGATAGATAGACAGACAGACAAATAAATAGATAGATAGATAGATAGATAGATAGATAAATAGATAGATAGATAAAACTTGAAATAACTTATTTTGTGAGCGATATAAAATATAACTTTTATTATACATAATCAACTTGATATGAAATAATAAATTAAATGTAGGAGACATTAGTCAAAATATGAACTGGGAATTATTTGAACGGCATCTTACTTCCATAACACATCTTTCCAGCTCTGGAGACATCCCCCCTAGCTAAAACCGCTGACGACTATGTCAACTATCTTGCATCATTCAAAAAAAAAAATCGCCAACTTTTTACCAGCGTCACCATAGAAACACCCGAAAACACACACACACACACACACACACTCTCTATCTCTCTCTCTCTCTCAAAACGTTTAAATACCTGATTTATTATAAGTGTCTTCGTCTATCAGTCCATCACCATCATCATCTGAAGATAAAAAGTTTTACATAAAACCCCCTTGAATATCTTCTCAGAATATCTAGTACTCGTATCAGTTAATTTGGATCAGTCATGGAGGCTAATTCAATGTGTAATACATCTAGACCAGGGGTGGCCAACCTATGGGGCATGCACCAAAAAAGTGGCGCAGTTCAATCCTAGAAAAAATTATAACCATTTTTTGTAAAAAAAAAAATGGGTTTCACGGAAATTTAATTTTCTAGCTATTACTACGCCCAAATTGACCGAAATGTTAATAAAATAAATCGGACAAAAATAAAGAAAAAAACATTTAAAAAAAAACAACAAGTGTGGGAAGCGTGGTCGAGAGACTAAGTGCGGCTTGAGCTTGGCTTGCTTGGCTACCTAGAAGGGGGCTCGAGGTTCGACACCCGACTCGGGCAGAGTTGTGTTTACTGAGCGCCCAAAGGCAGCACGGGGAACCAACTCCTAGATACCCCCTCCCCCCCACTGGTCCACAAATGAGATTGGACCAAAGCGCTCTGAGCATGCTATAAGCATGAAAGTAGCGCTATATAAAAGCTATAATAATAATAATAATAGCAACAATAGTTTACTTTCATATGTATATATGTATAGCCATTTCTATTCATATGAACGTTATTCCCTGGACATTTTTATGTTGTCTATATAAGCTTTTTGTTATTAAAAAAATAATTACATTTTCAACATTTAAAAAAAAATATTGGCCTTAATCACTCTAAAAAAAAACAACAAAAAAACAAAACAAAACAGATAGTTAGACTTATTACCAAAGTCATGTCCTTGATAAAGTTAACTAAAGTAAAAAAGCCGTCCGAATCTAGTAATGTTACCGAACAGTGAACTTTATTCTGTGTTATATTGATTACTGATGCGAGAAAGTAAAATAAAAAAGAATTTGTAGTGATCCAATCAAATGGAAATTCAGTTTGACTACATTTGACAACCTCAGCGTAACTACTGTACAAGAACAGTATATTTTCATTTGTAAAATGTTTGTTTGTAAAATGTGGGAAGCGTGGTCGAGAGGCTAAGTGCGGCTTGAGCTTGGCTACCTAGAAAGGGGCTCGAGGTTCGACACCCGACTCGGGCAGAGTTGTGTTTACTGAGCGCCCAAAGGCAGCACGGGAAACCAACTCCTAGATACCCCTCCCCCCCACTGGTCCACAAATGAGATTGGACCAAAGCGCTCTGAGCATGCTATAAGCATGAAAGTAGCGCTATATAAAAGCTATAATAATAATAATAATAATGTTTTACATGTTTCGGAAATTCCTTCAGAGTTGAAGATAGTTATTTCCTAGTCCAAACCTCCCGCAGGACGACGGGGGATGGGAGCGGGCAGGGTTTGAACCCGGGACCGTCGGTAAATCGATACGACAGTCCAGCGTGCAAACCGCTCGACCAGGCAGCCACCTTTTATGATGATCGAAACCAAACCGTAACCTATTTTAAACATTTGAGATTTGGTAAAAGCGAAGAGTTAATTGAACTTACAACTGCCAACAATGTTAAAGGGAAACTCCCATGGTTTTGACAATTTTTGATATAATATGTGTTTTGATTTGCAGATAATGAATATATTATTATTATTTTTTTAATTTGCAAGAATAACTTAGTAATTGATGTTTTTCTGACGTAATTTTTCTGCGCATCCAAAACAGTCAGATTTTCACGTAATTTATATGTGACGTCACAAACTGATACACAAACCCTATACTACTCCGAGTACCTGCTGAATAACGGAAAACATAACAGTAAAGTTGACATTCTCGTAAAAGAAATATATCTTCGTTTAAGAAGTTAGATCTAAATATTTTAAGCAAAGAAAAAAATGCATGTTGAAAGTAGATTTACATGCTTGACTAACCACGGCAGTGTATATTTTCTCGCCTGACCACTTAACACACAACAAACACTATCGCTTGGTTGTCTTGTCATGACCGACTACACGTAGTCTAGACTAGCCTTACACTGACCAGTTTGTTCGAATCAGTCAGACACACCATATTTTTACTTCTTGGGATAGGGAGAGGCTTAGATGAAAATGTTTTTTTTTTCTCGAGTCTGTTATCCCAATGCTTTTGCATCTCTCTCTATATATAAAAAACTATAGCATAGCTCTGGACTAAGAGCCTGACAGCCATGGGCGCCCGCAGGGGGGTGCAAGGGGGTGCACCTGCACTCCCTGGATTCTGAGAAGCCTAATTCTAGCTATTTTTATGCACCACCAAATCAATTAATTTCTAAGTAGCAACTGAACAAGTACACTGATTAATGTAGTAGTAGAAATAAGTAAATAAGGTGTATGGAATGGATGGGCAACCATGTAAGTGCGTGCCTCTAAATTCTGAGTAACCACATTTTAGCCTTTTTTTTTAAATAATGAAATACATCTTCCAAATCTGTTTTCTTTTATTACGTAGATGTAGATTCAGTCAGAATCCAGGGGGGTGCAATTGCACTATCATGTACTACGCTAAGGATGTCCGTGCATTATTAATGCAAGAGTTTAATAAATTAATATTCAGGAAAATTTGGTCTTCTAAATCTAAAAGCCTATCATTAGAATATTATAAAGTGAAGTAATTTAAAAAGTGGTGCTTCCACTGAAAAACAGTTGTAGGCTAAATATATGCTATTATTGTTACTAGAATAGGCAAATCTGTAGTTCATGTTCGACTATGTACGATTTTTTATAGGCTTGCTTTTCTTTGCACAATGAAGGGTGTCAAATATTCTATAGCATGTTAGTCGTGACGATTTGCAGATAGATTTAGTTATTAGGAATACCACAAGGTCGACTTTCACAAAACATTCTGTGTTGTGATTTAATAGAAGGCATGAGATCCGCTGGTCATCCACTGCTGAGGTATACTGATGTATGCAAACGCGACATAAACCTCTTCAAAATCAACACCAACAGCTGGGAAAAAGTGGATCTGGATAGATCCACATGAAGAGCGAGCATTTAAGGAAGGTCCTGGATTGCAGATGCCAGACACAATATTAGTAGAAAGAAGGTTAAAAGTACAAAGGATTGGCTCCTTTAGTCATACAGGGAGTTGCAAAGGGAAAAAATCGTCTTGAGACGTAAAATGCTACAATTTTTGTTTATATTTAGCTAAGGTCTAGAAACATTTTTTTTTTCGATGTGATAAATGCTATATAGTTGCGGTCGGTATCAGCGTTCGATAAAACAATGGGTTAAACACGTGCACTAGTTTACAAAAGAAGAGATACAAGAAAGTTTTCACATGTGGTCATTCGAGTGAAAACGTTGATTTGGATCAACGGAGCACTGTTCAGCAGCAAGAGCCCAAAAACTACAAGCTGCAGCATCATAAATTAACTGCGTTTGTTGGGTATTTTAGTGATGAAACTGCAGATATCTCAGGCACTGAGCAGATGTCTTTGAATGTCCGGTTTGTAGATTGCGATTCTATTCGACCTCATTAGTTTAGTTCCTGTGGTTCAGAGACATGCTACATTTGTCTAACCGTCTAAAGGCACGTACTGTCTATACATGGACAAACTACTCGGCCAAGGCTGCCCCGTGATGGCTAAAAATCTTCTTCCGTATCAGTCTCTAGAAATAGCGTTGGTGCTACATTTACCTCTTTGTGTGAGACACAATGAACTTAAAAAAAATACGAATCTATTCAGGCTTAAAGTCTCTACTTAGAGATATTTTACTGTTTGGCGGATCTTAAAATAATGATTGCAAGTAAGCAAGATAAACTGCACACGTGTAGTAAATGTCTCCTCCTCTTGTGTTTCTGATTTGTCTTTTCATTGTCGCCAATGATTCATCTGTTCTTGAACCAGTTTCTATGGTGTTGCAGTCTTTCCAACTTAACATAGTGGCCGCTCAACAGCAGCTCAGCAGTAACATTTATGGCATAATGAAAAACCATCTTGAGCATCCTGAGGAACACGTCAGAGATGTCATCTTGAGGAAGGAGAGACTACTGGCAGAAAAACATGATATTGTATATTGAGTTGTTACTGCCGAGAAAAAAAAACACGTTTGGATTTTGGGAGTTATTACAGAGAGAATACGGCTTTACATTACATATCTTAATTTTTATGTTTCTTCATTACTTCTAGGGGGGGGGGGCGGGGGCCCGCCCCGGGGGGGGTGGGGGGGAACGCCCCTTCCGCCCCCCCCCCCTCTGGATCCTACAGTGCTTGCACCCCCCTGCAAAAAATCCTGCGGGCGCCCATGCTGACAGCTACTGTAAGAAAGAAGCGAAACGATTGGTTGAATGTAGTTTCTCTTTCAGTATTGTTGGGGGGAGTGACGTATGCCTGAGATAAAAACAGAATTTCAAAGAACCCCGTTTTTTAGGAGATGTCAAGAATTTAATGTCTAATTTATTAAATATAAATGTTTCTAAGCATTTAAATAAAAAAAATGGTAAAATGTTTACTATTACAACTTTTACGCAGAATTTAAATATGTCAATAACTCAAATTTGAAAAACTATGAAAGTTTCCCTTTAATACATTATAATTCGTCTATTGGTCATACAGAAATAATAAACTAAAATTATAAATACAAACTAAAAATGTTAACAAAGACAAGACTTAAAACAAGTAATTTTTAGCGACCCCGTAAGGGGAAAAAGCCGCTATTAGGTTTGTGCAAAATGTCCGTCTGTCCGTCTGTCCGTCTGTCCGTCTGTCCGTCTGTCACACTCAGGGCGCCGAAACTAGAAGAGATACGAAAAATATTTTTTCACCATTAAATGCGGCTTGAAAAGTTTAGGTGCAACGGCTACTTTTAGTTTTCTAAAAGCAAACCGTTTAATTTATAAAAATTATTTTGCAAGTGATTTTTTAATAATAAAACACCAATTGTGAAGCAATTACGTAAATCTAAGGGAGGAAATGTTACTATATGAAATGCTCTTGGCATGTAGATATCACGCACATTTTTTTAAATGACTTTCTGTCTGTCTGTCCGTCTGTCCGTCTGTCAGACTCAGAGCGCCAAAACTAGAAGAGATACGAAAAATATTATTTCACCATTAAATGCGGCTTGAAAAGTTTAGGTGCAACAGCTACTTTTAGTTTTCTAAAAGCAAACCGTTTAATTTATAAAACTAATTATGCAAGCGATTTTTTTTTATAACAAAACACCAATTCTAAAATAATTACGTAAATGTAAGGGAGGAAATGTTACTATAAAAAATACGTAAGGCATATAGAGTTCAGGCACATTTTTTAAAATGATTTTTTAGCAGCGGCTTTCGTGTACTAGCGTAAAGCCCGGAAATGACATGATTCTAAACTAATTTCTTAAATTTTTTAAAAAATCAGATTTTTTAAAATAAAATTGTTTAATACACCCATTATGATGTAACTAACATATTTTTGTGCGTTTTGTCTGTTGGTTGGTCTGTCCGTCACGGTTAGAAAAAAACACTAAAGGCTTTTGAAAATATGATTTAACCTTTACTGTTCTTTCAGAAATATTGCGAAAGTTTAAGGATGGGAGCATACTGGAATTGAGCCAGGGACTTAGAAGGAACATCCAAAACATCTTGCGAATAGGCGGATTTGACAGGGATCCGACTCCGACGGGGGCCGCCTCTGAGTTTGTGTATTACACAAACTCTCTTTGTAATCTTGTTTTTTCATATATCCTTTCCTTTACTATACACAAATGTTTACGGAAAGCCAGATGTGTTAAGTACAGAAACTTGCGCAAATGTTAAGTTGCGCATCTGAATCAGAAGAGAAAAGTATTAGCGCATGGAACCAAAAGATTGACCACCCCTAATCGAGACCAAAAAAAAAGCATTTTTAAAGCTAAAGTCTAACACATAGCTTAAGCCTTGTCAGGCTTCTCTAGCCGACATGGTAACCACTCTGCTAGTGGAGAGCTTGTAAAAATGGAAGATTCTATAGTTATCTATTGTTCTATAGTCTCGACCTATTTTTCAGGTTTGAGTTCACTAAGACGACATTTATAAGGTGGACCACTTCAGCTTATGCTACCACTTCAGTCAATTTCAATTTCTTTCCCTTTTTCGAATTACCAAACAGATTCTAATTCAGGCCCCGTTCTGGACCAGTTAGAACACGTGTTGCCAGAGGTATAATATTGAAGTTATGATATTTGATTGATTTTTGTTTTCTAAAAATAAAGTTTATATCTGTAGTAAAACTCATTTGTCATCCTTTAAATCTATGGTCGTCCTCTATCTTTAATAGAAATACTAGTGACAAGCCAAAGTTTCATTAGGAGTGCAGATTGTCTTATATGTCGGGAAAAAAAATAAACAAGATTTTTTGTGCATCCAGTGTACAAAGTATGGATGGTTTTGTTAAATTATAATTTCTTTTCCAAAGGTTTATCGAAATTTGTAGTGCCCTATAAGCGTATATACTGGATATATAGTTGCGCTCTTCTATTTGTACTAAAAATGAATAGTGTTATAAATTAGTTGTTAGACTTTTCAAATATAAATAAAAACATTTTTTTTCAAATCTATAAGCGGTAAAAAAAAAGTTCATATGAGGGTTAACTAGGGGTCCAATTTTTAAGCGCTTGGCTTCCGAACCTGAGGTCATGGATTCGAATCCCGGTGAAGACTGGGGTTTTGAATTTCGGGATTTTTAGGGCGCCCCTGAGTCCATCCAACTCTAATGGGTACCTGACTTTAGTTGGAAAAAGTAAAGGCGGTTGGTCGTTGTGATGGCCAAATAACACCATGCTCCTTAACCATTGGCCAAGAAACAGATTACCTTAACATCATCTGCGACATAGATCGCAAGGTCTGAAGAGAAAAACTGTACTTTACTGATGCATGGGTGGTTTACTACGCATTAAAATATTGTTTCAAGTATGGCTCGATTATGTTTTTTTTTAGGTGGCAACAGTAGAGTTTAATTTAGAGTCTTTGACAATGATTTGTTTGTCGTATCAATCTCAAGTAGATGACCCTCTAATTCTCCACTAGAGTTTGGCTGTGTCTTTACCTAACAAATCTACATGCTCTTCATCAACAAGACCATCGCAGTCATTGTCTTTGCCGTCGTCTAGATGTTTGGTAGAAACAGAACAGTCCAACTGAAAAAGAAAATTAATTATCGTAAAATACATTTATGGAAGGTCTGTACTTTTTTTTTGTAATTGCTGTGGGAGATGTGTGGACAGAGAAGTATATAGTCGCAGGCAGGGCCGGTCCTAGCAATTGCGGGGCCCTATGCTAAACTAATTGCGCGGGGCCTAGTATGTTTGGAAATACTGGTAATAAGTGAAGATTTTGTATAAGAAACGAAATTCAACTTGACTAAGTTAAAAATTGTGATCTCTACTTTGAAAACATTGTAACCAATGACATATTTATATGCAAGTGACAATTAAAGTAAATAAAGTATTGGAACTTCCGATGAAAGTAAAAATTCACCCGATTATCTATATATTCCTCTAAGTCTGAGGTTAAACACACAAAAGTTCAAACAACAACAAGCAAGCAACAACAAGTAAATAGGGAAGATCCCATGGCGTACGCACCACGGTGTAAATGGACCCAATTCGCACTATTTCATTCACAAAATAGCATAGACATAAATAAATATAGACCGGAAAAAGGAAGTAACTTGAAAACACATGTATATATATATCTACTATTGAATTATGATTTCTAAATTATGAAAAAAAAATTGCATGATCCTCAGTCTTAGAGATTAAACACAATTTAAAGACTTAGATTCTAGACATAAAATGAAGTACAATGTACAAATATTTGTTTCTCTCTTATGAATTTGTGTAGTGAATGGAAGGGAGGTTAAAAAAGTGGAAGCCGGAAGAGATTATAGGCCTATTGTGTCGTAAGACTCTTGAAACTAATCTAGATCGACATTTAATAATTTCCGGAGATTTCCAGGACTTTTTCGTAGGCCAATATTTAATAACATTTCATGAGAATTCCAGGGGCTTCTGGTAAATCAAGTCCAAGAGGCCACGGGAAATCTGTTATATGCTATAAAATGGTTTAATTTAATAATTTATACACCTAAAAATTAGCACGGGTCCATAGACATAAATAAATATAGACTGGAAAAAGGAATAGGTCCAATGAAAGTGCGGGACCCATTGCGGTCGCATATTTTGCAGTGCTTAAGGCCTGCCCTGGAAAATAGCGGCGTATGCTATGCCGCCGGTCGTCAAGAGGCCGCGGGAAATCTGTTATATGTTATAAAATGGTTCAATAATTTAATAATTTATACACCTAAAATGTAGCACGGGTCCAAAGAAAGTGCGGGACCCACTGTGGTCGCATATGTTGCAGTGCCTAAGGCCTGCCCTGGAAAATAGCGGCGTATGCTATGCCGCAGGTCGACTAGTTACATTTTATTACATGAAAGCTGACTATTCCCTTTTTTTTCTTCTTTCGCGCGTAGGATTGGCGTTTTCCGCAATGAATGACACCCACAAATGACAATTTGTCTAATTTTGGGAGATTTTTAAAAGTTTTTAGGAGATTTTTATAAATTCAGGAAATTTCCAGTTTTTTGTATACATTTTGCAATTACACCCTGAATTAGCGCGGGGCCTATGCAAGCGCGGGGCCCACTGCGACCGCATTGGTTGCAGGGGCCTAAGACCGGCCCTGGTCGCAGGTCTTAGAGAGGAAGTGAAGATGGGTTGGTCATACCCTTAGAAAGTATACCAACAACAGAGCTTGACAGGCCTTAGAGTGGAACCCCAGGGAATAAGGTATAATGGAAGGCCAAAAATAACGTGGCGACGCGGTGTACTAGATGAAGCCGAGAGGACCGGAAAGAGCTGGGAAGTCATTAACAACTAGCAAGAGACCGTGGAGAGTCACGTGTTTTTACTGAGGCCCTATGCTTCACGAGGAACGCAAAGGAAAGATGATGGTGCTCATGATATTTATGGGAAAGGGAGACAATTATAAGATAATTCCACATATATTCACAGGTAAAGGTGGCTTTCGCTTTGGTGGTAGAGGAGCCAGACATATTCCGTATGGCACGTTATTTCTTCCAGAGCTGAGGCCCATCTCTTTTTCACTGTCCTTATCTTTTTTTTTTTTCGTCACCGTCTCTCTCCGACTAGTGCTATGTAGGACTATGTCTTCCCAACAGTCAGTATCAATGTTCGAGCCCGGCTCGCATAGGTCTCACCAGCCACATGAGGAGGCACAAAACCCCAGTGCAAAGCCCTCAGCCCACTGGATGACAAAGTGGTCATCATCGAACCACGATGGACGAACTATATATATATATATCAATGTTCATTGTTTTACGGTCTCGTTTGATTATGTCCACGTAATGGAGACGGACAAAGCAAGTTTAACTTCAGGCAGTCGCGAGTTGGACGTAGAGAATGACCTTCAGAATGTGATTGTCCTCCACCCGGCGGACATGGCCTAGCCAGCGTAAGTTGCATTGTCTGAGGATTGTAAAGATGCCGGGAAGAACCGTTAGCGCAAGGATCTCAGTATAGCCATAGCACACTCTCATTAGCCTTCTGCCTAGGAAACCAATGGCCGTTACATCATCTGCTCTACAGATCTAATGGTCTTTATAATGTATACTTTTCTTTGAATTCAATTTGAACGATTGTTGTTTTTTTTTTTATGAAAAGGAATGATTTAATAGTGAGACTTATTGTCACATTATGATTGATGATGGACGGTGACATTGCCGGGGAATCTAACTGGAACACGTGATTGGTGACAAGCGACTTGATCCAAGTCTTGTAGATGAATTATTTAAA
>JADKLZ010079391.1:3124980-3136546 GCA_021533235.1 Biomphalaria straminea
GGTACTGTCAGAAGTAGGTTAAGAAGTAAGGTACTGTCAGAAGTAGGCTCAGAAGTAAGGTACTGTCAGAATTAGGCTCAGAAGTAAGGTACACGTTACTTAATATTACAAGCAATGTAATGCCACAAGAAAGGTTATGTAATAAGTAATTTGAAAAAGTAATCTGTGAGGTAATTTTAAAGGTACGATATGAGGTAATTTAAAAAGTAAGTTTAGAAGTAAGCCGTGACGTAATTTTAATGGTAAGCCATGAAGTAATTTTAAACGTAAGCTGTGAAGTTTAGAAGTAAGCTGTGAAGTAAGTTTAGAAGTAAGCAGTGAAGTAAGTTTAGAATTAAGCTGTGAAGTAAGTTTAGAAGTAAGCTTTGAAGTAAGTTAGAAGTAAGCTGTGAAGTAAGCTTTGAAATAAGCTGTGAAATTAGTTTAGAAGTAAGCTGTGAAGAAAGTTTAAAAGTAAGCTGTGAAGTAAGTTTAGAAGTAAGCAGTGAAGTAAGTTTAGAATTAAGCTGTGAAGTAAGCTTAGAAGTAAGCTATGAAGTAAGTTAGAAGTAAGCTGTGAAGTAAGCTTAGAAGTAAGCTAAGAAGTATGTTTAGAAGTAAGCTGTGAAGTAAATTTAGAAGTTAGCTTTGAAGAAAGTTTATAAGTAAGTTTATAAGTAAGCAGTGAAGTAAGTTTAGAAGTAAGCTTTGAAGTAAGTTTAGAAGTAAGCTGTAAGTAGGTTTAAAAGTAAGCTTTGAAGTAAGTTTAGAAGTAAGCTGTGAAGTAAGTTTAGAAGTAAGCTAAGAAGTATGTTTAGAAGTAAGCTGTTAAGTATGTTTAGAAGTAAGCTAAGAAGTATGTTTAGAAGTAAGCTGTGAAGTATGTTTATTAGTAAGATGTGAAGTAGGTTTAGAAGTAAGCTGTGAAGTAAGTTTAGAAGTAAGCTAAGAAGTATGTTTAGAAGTAAGCTGTGAAGTATGTTTAGTAGTAAGCTGTGAAGTAGGTTTAGAAGTAAGCTGTGAAACAAGTTTAGAAGTAAGATGTGAAGTAAGCTTTGAAGTAAGCTGTGAAGTAAGTTTAGAAGTCAGCTGTTAAGTAAGTTTAGAAGTAAGCATTGAAGTAAGATTCCATGTAAGAGAACTTCAGCTTTAAAGTTAAATGCAATTTGGAAAAGAAATCCGCCTTACATTCTTTGTACCTTTTGTTGGGAAATGAAGTTTATTTGGCTCTGCCGATTCGTTGGTGTAGATGAGCAAGAGGGTGTCTGGCTGAGACGTGGTTATAAAGAGGTTGTCGAAGCTCGAAGTTTTACGACAGAATACGATGAGAAAGTTGAGCCCGAGCATTTTTTCCGGAAGCAGCATTTCTGTGGAACATTAGAGATACCGGTGTACATCATAGATAGGATATGATTTTGCTCTGCCTCATCGTAGCGCTCGCGTGAAAACGGCTGCCAGAGGAAGTGGTTAGGCGAAAGAGTAGCAAACATAACTCCCGCTGGGGGTGTCCACGGGTGGACGAGAGTCTACCCCTTCACGGTGCGGAGTTGAAAGAAAGCTCCCACGGCCTGTCACAAATCCATGCGTCGTTCCTCAAGGAGCCGTTACAACAATGGCGAGTCTTAGACGGTTAGCTAGGTATATCATAGGAAAGTGGCGGCGACCTCCTGTATCAGCTTGGCCTTCTGCCATGATTTCTAGTCCATGCGTCCGGAGTGTCAGCTATATCGGACATAGCAATGCCCGATAGGCATTGACTCTGGTCACTCCCAGGTTCACGCAGGTTTGCTTTTTCTTTCCTGTTTGGCGGCCAAACAGGTTTCTTTTCAAACTTAGAGCTCCAGGAGCCTGCAGTTCAACTCTTAGACTATCACACGAATATGATTGCGTGCTCTTGTTGTGTCGTTCCAAGCATAAATATCAAAATAATAAAGTAAAACAAAACAAGCAAAACAGAACAAATATTTTTTAAAAGAAATTTCAACTAAAGGGGGAGAAGTCCGCCGTGAAACTCTATATTGCAGTAATCAGGGCCGGCCTTAGGCCACTGCAACCTATGCGACCGCAGAGGGCCCCGCACTTTCATAGGCTTTCTAGGTGTAAATTATACAATTAAACCATTATAAATTAATCTTGTAAATTGTAAACTATACGAAAAAGTCCTGGAATTCTCTTACAATTAATAAAATCTCGTGAAAAAATAGACAAAGTTGTAATCTTGGAGTGTCTTTCATTTATGAAAAAGGTCAATCCAACGCGTGATTTGTTTTTAATTAATTCTTTTTTTTTTTGCTTGTGTTATGGTACGACGTGCTCTTCCACTTCAATTTTGTGATTAAAGAACTGTATATAATGTATACATAAAATACAAGGACGAATTTATTTTCTAGTACAGAATCTTCCTTTGCACATATTATCGTTATACTATTCCACACTGGGCACCGAGCAATCCGTTTCGCATAGGGCCCCAACAATAGTTAGGACCGGCCCTGGCAGTAATGTACGAGTTATTCCCCTTATCGGATTTTAATCACAGTGTGTTCATAAAGCTGTGTAATTAAAAACAATTACCTGCGGCCATGTCGGGGTAACTGACGGTTATTGCGGGTTCTTGACACGCGTCGTCATTTAAGCTGCAGCTGCCGGAGATCACGCCTATAGGATGGTTGCTCTCTATTATACTCCCTAAAGAGAGACAAGACAACACTGTGTGTGAATTTATGGGGAAAAAATAGCAATGGAAATTGAGAAAAACTATCTCCCTTCGAGCTTTTTGTGGAGACATGTAAGGTAGCAACGAGATATTGGTCTACACTGATCACATGTTATGACGTTGCAGGTCAAAGTTCATGCCTTTTGTAACGATTTGTCTTGGTCTGGCTACGTTCACGAATTTAACTGTCACTAAGAACAATGCGCAATATTTATTTACAAGCCAACAACCTCTGGAAACTGAAGTAGATTACTACGTGCTGTGAATGGTGGCCAAAGCAGACTAATGTTTGAGAATTTGTAACATGATGTCATGAAAAGACTATCTGGTATAAATGTGTAAATTTGGCATTTTTTAAATTCTGTCTCATTTTGACACCATCTGTGTATTTATTTAAATAGAATATGTAATGTGTTTTTATAATTTAAGTGATTAATACTCCTTTAATTATGTGAAGTTTTTAAAGCTTTTAATAGTACAATATAGGTATCTGTTTCTCGTTCAGAATGTCACTGATCTTCTGCTAAGCTTGAATGATAACTCGTGCTAAAAATTCTTATATATGGGAAGTATACATATTTGTGTTTCAGTAAGTAAAGAGCTAGTTTTAACTTACAAGGACCAATCTATGCATCCTTTAGTGAAGCCGACCATATTCTGCTCGACTTGTGTACCACATTGAAAGCCGACTATATTCTGCTTAACTTATGTATAGAATTGAAAGCCGACTATATTCCGCTGACTTTTTAACCCATTGAAAGCCGACAAAATTCTGCTTGTCTTGTGTATAGCATTGAAAGCCGACTATATTCTGTTGACTTTTTAACCCATCGAAAGCAGACTATATTCTGCTCGACTTTTGTATACAATTGAAAGCCGACTATATTCTGTTCGACTTGTGTTGTAGAGCATTGAAAGTCGATTATAGTCTGCTCGACTTGTGTATCCTATTTAAAGTCGACTATATTCTGCTTGACTTGTGTATCCTATTGAAAGCCGAATATATTCTGTTCGAACAAGCGCCTACCTAATCGATCGAGCTAAAACTCCATCCCTTTTTCTTTCGATGGTATGATACCCTAGTTGATCAAGGTACCTGATTACCTTTAAGCACATGCCCTCTGACATCTTTCCTATGATTGACGTCAGAAAAACTGGTACATAACTTCTTTCGATTGATTTCACCAAAACTGGTAGATAACTTCCTATGATTGACGTCAGCAAAATAACTTCCTTCGATTGACGTCAGCAAAACTGGTAGATTACTTCGTTCGACTGACGTCAGTAAAACTGGTAGATAACTTCCTTCGATTGACGCAATCAAAACTGATAACTTCCTTCGATTGACGCAATCAATACTGGTAGATAACTTTTTTCCTCCTTATTCCTCCCAACACTAGGGGCATCCCAGCACCTTTAAAAGCTTGGTTGTTATACTTGTGTCCTACTTACCTGTTAGAGAGATTTTCGTCAGAAACCTGTTCTCAAAGCATTTCGTCAGGGAGAAAGCTTGGTAGCTGGGTTGAAGAAACAAAAAACAACATAGAGAAACTTAGAAAACAAATACAATTTTATTTTTCAATCTATTACTCTTTACTAAAGCTGATTAAGTCTAAAATTAAAATTAAAATACTTATATCAACTCACTGTCTCTCTCTCTGTCTGTCTGTTTACATGCAATCTCGGATCAAGGTGAAATTTCAAACAATTATTTCTTCTACCTGACAATTTAAGAATCAATTTAAAAAAAATAATCAAATAGTTAATTAACTATTGGTAGTGAAGAACTTTGTTTAGTATCTCAAAAAAGGGGAAACAAATAGTACTTGACATAAGCGGTGGTACAAGCTGAATTCGTCCACTTCATTGATAGTCGTCTGAGGGTTATTACAAAATTTAACTACATGACCGATCCAAACTAACCGATACAGTTTATATAAGCTTTGTTGTTTGCTTTTTTTTTAAGAGTGTTTTTTAATGAGTGTTTTTTCAAAGCGTGTTTTTTAAGTGTTGTTTTTTTTTATTAAAAAGTGTTTTTTTAAGAGATTTATTTTAAGAGAGTGTTTTCTTAAAGAGTGTTTTATGCATATATATATATATATTTATTTATTTATTTATTAGTTGTAATGCTTTATTATTGCTAAGAGTCTTTGGCGTGAGCTTTGTACAATTAAAATTGTATTAATAATAATAATACTAATGGGAGTAGAGAAAGCCGTTGTCCGCAGGCGGTCTATTTAAGTTTTCTTTCGCTCTACTGCGACTGTCTTCACTAACGGCTCTCAGTCACTCAGTGGCAGTCTTTTGACAGCTTATGATTTCTATATGAATGTTTGCAAAATGTTCTACTGCGCCCCCTTTAATTTTTTAACTCTTTACAGAAAACGAAAAAAAAAAATTCGAGTCGAATGCAGGAATTCCCGTTAAAAAGTGTTTAAAAATAAAGAAAAAGGACTTAAGCAACATTTAATTGTAAGATAGATATCTATTGAACAATTCTTACAAAAAAAAAAAAAAAAAACTGTCGACCTTCTTGGAAAATCATTAGAGCTGTTTTCAGAATAACCATCCAACCATTTTCAGGTTACTTTTAAGTTCACAAAAAGTTTGCAAACTAATTGAAGAATTGAATAAAAGATAACAACCTAATTTAGAAGGAATGAAAAACAAACCACGAAAAGAAAGTAACATAAAAAAAAATTAAAAATAAATTTAAAAATAAGCAATAAAAAAATCAACATTAGAAAAGAGAATTTAACAAATGAGAAAAGAATGTCAGGTAGACTCTAGAGGAGCCCTAAACTCTGGAAATTTAAACTCTCAATCTTCACCGAGATTTGAGCCCAGGACCCCAGAATCAGAAGCCCAGCACTTAACCACTCAGCCACAAACATAACAAAAAAAGGGTCCCCTTCAGACCTTGAAATCTATGAGGCAGATGATGTTAAGGTGATCTGTTTCTTTGGTTAACGGTTAACGAGCAGGGTGTTATGTGGCCAGCACAACGACCATCCGCCTTTACTTTCCCAAACTAAAGCCAGGTACCCGTTAGAGTTGGGTGGACACAGAGGCGCCCTAAAAATCCCGAAATTTAAAATCCCAGTCTTCACCGGGATTCGAACCCCAGGATTTCAGGTTCGGAAGCCAAGCGCTTAACCATTCGACCACCGCGACCGCCACAAACGTACTTGTGAAAAGTTTCACTTTGTTTAAATGAAAGTGAGATTACTGGAGAAAGCATTATGATTAATTTCAAAACACCAACGAAACATTAAAAGTCATCTATTAGCTTACCTGTCGAGATCTACTGTTCTCCAGTTATGAACGCCTACAGGGCGGACCGCCCCTTCGACCACAAGATTATGGCTAGGAGTGATCACGAGCGAAGCATATATTTTTGTTTTGTGCTCTGCCACGACAGTGAAGAAAGATCGTGTCCTGAAAAAATGTAGAGCAATGAGTCCCTTGTATAAAAACAAAAAGTTCCCCTTTCAGACCGTGTTGTCTATAGGGCAGATGATGTAAAGGTCATCTGATCTTGTGGCCTACGGTTAACGAGGGTGTCATGTGGCCAGCTCAATGACCAACCACCTTTACCTTACCACAACTATTGTCAGGTACCCATTGGAACTGGGTGGACTCAGAGGCTGCCGAAGATCCCCCAACTTCACCAGGATTCAAACCCCAAACCCCAGTACGGAAGTTAAGCGCTTTACCGCTCTGCCATCGGGCCTCCTGTACAAAATAAATATTTTATTCATTACAAGGCTAAACTCTTTCCAACTACGCTGTCTATGGAGTACCCAGGTTTGATAGTCCGAACAAATATCAGAGACAGAAATCTTAAAGCTGTCCAACATGAACAGTATCAATATGACAGTAAAATGGTCCCAACTTCGATGGGCGGGACATGCAGTCCGCATGCCAGACAATTGCCTTACCAAACGACTGCTGAACGGGGAGATGTGTACAGGAAAGCGCTCCCAGAGAGATCCAAAAAAAGCGGTATAAAGAAACTCTCATGAGCTTCTACAAGAAATTCACCGATGGGAAGCTCTATCTCTCATGGAGTGAAGCTGAGAGTCTTGGAGTCTCAAGATTCGAAACAAAAAAGTGGCTAGGGTATAAGAGCGCCGAACCAACAAAATGTTGACCTGCAACTGACCTAACCCTCCAATGCCACGTAAGCAGCCAGATTTTTTAAAGGGAGAATTTGACTGTACAGTCATCTTCGAGTCCATAGGACATGAGAAATGTGCTAATCTTCGACCACGGAGGAAGAGCTTCGCCATAAAACCAATCTCTTCTATTGTAAAAGCTTTATTTACACAAAATGTATTTTTTTAAATATTGCAAAAAACTTTTTAAACAAAAAAACTTAAAAGCGGCGATAAACAAAGTATAAATGGGACTAATTCAACTTATACTTATTCATGATTTGTTAGATAAAGTGATCGATTGTGCAAAATCTGAACTTGATCCAGAATGGAAAGTGGGAAAAAAATGGTTAAACATTTTAGCAGACATACAAACAGACAGACAAACAGTCGAAGTTGTTATAAGCTTTGTAAAAGAATCAAACCTAAACACCCTTTTATCTTGAAAGTTAGTTTTTACAGCCAGGTTATGCAAGGAATGCTATAACCCTTTATCAATACTTATTTCAGGAAATGAGGTTAACAGGTCAGTGCTTACTTATGAGTGATGACCGTATAGGCTTTACCGAAAGCCTGAATCGGAACCGCCATGAAACTGCTCAACGCTCGTGACCCGTCGTACATGTGGACGTGGACGCCGAACGGCTGGTCACTGGTCAGCAGCAGGCAACTGTGGTGACTGTACTCCTTCGGTGGCGTAGGTCTAGTAAAAATGAATGATATTTATATGATGAGGTTTATTGTATAGGAGTTTCAATTATATTACAAGTCATAATTCTTAGCCTCGGAGGAGGTTAGGGGGTTAGGGTTAGGGATGTACATGTGTACAGGATAAGGAAATAAAAAAACCAATATTGAAACCGAGGCGGACAAAATATTTGGGGTGTTTCAGTCAATGTATAGTGTCCCGTTTTCTGACCTTTCGATCTATTGACAGATGATGCTAAGGTCATCTGCTTCTATGACCAACGGTTAAGTACCGACTTCCTCTACTTTCCCCGACTAAAATAAAGGTACCCATTAGAGTTGGGCGCCCTAAAAATCCCGAAATTCAAAATCCCAGACTTCATCATGATTTGAACCGACGACTCTAGGTTTGAAAGCCAAGCGCCTTACGACTCAACTTAAAGAATCGAATATCCATGGCCCACTTTACTTTTTTTTTTTTAATAAAACAATTAATCTTTCGTAAAATTTATTTTAGAAGGCAATCAATATAAACAAAATTAGTTCTATAACTTTCAACCAGTTGGTTTTTAATCTCTAAGTGTGTAGGCCCTTAAAGCATGAAGCTTACAAGTGGCACTGTCTACGGATGTAGACTATTACATTAATTCGGAAAATGTATTACGTTAACATTAATATTACACTGTCGAGTCTGTAAAAGATACTTTTAAACACGACGCTCAAAGGGTTATTTTTATACGAGAATGTTATAAAAAATTTTAAGCAATTTCATTGTTATCCCTTTGGTGGCCCTACCGGCTCATCTGCATACGTGTATGTCTGTAATGTCTGTGGAGTTATATGAATTTGACTTATCTGTTAAAAGTCAGATAAAAATTATTGTTTCGGATCTTTGCATAAATAACAATATATGCATTAGTTACGCTGCTGTACAGAGTCAAAAAAGCATTTATAGCGTGTGGCTCAATTAAACATTCGTTAGCTTGAGAGAGAGAGAGAGACGAGTGGCTTTGTGCTAGTAACAATGGAAGCTGTTTTAGTACACCATTTTCCTAGAACCCACAAAATCTTCCAGAAGGTTTAATAGCTAGCTCGAAAAAGTCTCTACCACTAATACGATTTTTCTCCTTTCTTTTCTATGTTTCTTTATGTGTACTCTTTCTTCCTGTCCGTCTCTCTCTCTCTCTCTCTCTCACTCACTCTCTCTCTCTCTTTCTCTGCAAATGTAAATTCCAATCTAACTTGGATCTTCATCAATTCGAATTTATGGGTACTTTAATGTAATAGTCAATACTAAACAAATACAGTTTAGCTAAACTATTCTACAACTTACACACGGTCTTTGTCAAGCCGATGTTGAACAGACTTTAATTTCAGCACTTCCAAGTCCTCAAGCAAAGTATGGTTGGAACTGCCTGGGTTTGTTAAAGATATTGTTACCTTAGATATAAATCAAACATCATTTGTAATTTGTGTTGTTTCTAATAACTGCTATTTGTATAAAGCGTTTCAGCTCTCCTATAACATTTTTTTTTGACTACCCAGACTTGCTGATCTCCGTCTCGACAGATATGGGAAATCGACAGATCTTAACCTTTTTTGTGACATGTATGCACTACGCAGGACAGAAGAATTTTGTCCAGAGCTTTGGCACAAGAGGAGTTTAGCTTTTCCAGCCATCACTCGAATGGAGTTTGATGATAATGGGGATGATGATGACGATGATTATGATGATGGTGGTGATGATGATGATGATGATGATGATGACGATGATTATGATGATTATGATGGTGGTGGTGGTGATGATGATGATGATGACGATGATTATGATGATGATGGTGGTGGTGGTGATGATGACGATGATGATGATGATGACGATGATGATGATGATGACGATGATTATGATGATGATGATGATGTTGATGATGATGTGACGATAATGAAGATGGTGATGATGATAATGTTGATTATGATGATGATGATGATGATAATAATGATGATGACGATGATGATGATGATGATGATCATGGTGATGATGATGATGATATTGATGATGGTGGTGATGATGATGATTATGATGATGGTGGTGGTGATGATGATGATGATGATGATGATGATGGTGGGGGGATGATGATGATGATGACGATGATTATGATTATGAGGATGAAAATGACGACGATTATGATTATGATGATGATGATGATGACGATTATGATTATGATGATGATGATGATGTTGATGATGATGACGATGATTATGATGATGGTAGTGGTGATGATGATGATGATGATGATGATGATGATGATGATGATGATGATGACGATAATGATGATGGTGAAGATGATGATGATGATTATGATCGTGATGATGGTGGTGGTGATGATGATGATGATGATAATGATGATGATGATGATGGTGATGATGATGATGATGATGACGATGATTATGATGATGAGTATCACTACTATTGGGTTCAGATTTCTCTGATAAAATATATTTTGTAGACACATATGATGAAGATTGACGACGCTAAGTTAACACAGATCAAACATTCACAGTTCTAAGATATAAGGTTAATGGGTACAGTTGGGAAAAAAAAAAGGCAATCGGTCGTTGTGTTGGCCTCATGACACCCTCCTTAACCGTGCGCCAAAGAAACAGATTACATCATCTGCTCTTATGGTTTGAAATGGAAATTTTTTATCATATACATTAGTCGTCTTATTTTTTCTTGTCTTTTTTGTTTGTCCTCCCATGTCAGGCTTTGTCCTCCTTTTCGTCCTCTTTTTCCGTCCCTGTCCGCCTTTTAAGTCGTTTTTTTTAAATAGGGCTTTGTCCTCCTTTCTGTCCTGCTTTTTTTTGTCCTCTTCGGAGTAATGAAAGTGTTTATTAAACCAAAATTCACCATTTACAATAAAAATGTAAAAAATGTACATTGGTTTTATCAAACGCCACTTTGAAAAAAAAAATAATTTATTAACATTGAACGATAAAACTTACCATAATCTTCTCAGCCAGTGTATAGATTAGAAGATAGATGTTCGGGTCACGGAGTTTGGGAAACCCCAGCAGGAACTCAGTACTTAGTGCCGTAATGTTGACTGTTTCAAAAACAATCCAAAATGTTAACTTCATAATGTTTTAAAATTGTTTAAATATGTAAATATTTGTACGTATGAGATTTTGAAGCCGACAGGAAAGAAAATAATGAAAACACTTTCTCTTAATACTGTTACCTGTTTCATATTTTAGGTGTTTAGTCTACAAAGAGATTCGAACCAAGGGCCTCTCGGTTTGGGAGCCAATAGAACATTAACTTAATACTAATATAGTTTCCCCCCCCCCCTGTTCAGACCTTGTGGCCTATAGGGCAGATAGTGTAAAGGTCATCTGATTCTGTGGCCCACGGTTAACGAGAGTGTCATGTGGCCAGCACAACGACCAACCGCCTTTACTTTTCCCCAACTAATGTCAGGTACCCATTAGAGCTGGGTGGACTCAAGGGCGCCCTAAAATCCCGAAATAAAAATCCCAGTCTTCACCAGCATTCGAACCCGGGAACTCCAGTACGGAAGCCACCGCGCTCTCTAATACTAATACACTAATATGGTTATGTATTACATAATATTACCTTTGTTCGATAAAGATCCTGGTGGGTGCAGACATAAGACAAGACCAATGTATGTAAAAATCATCCTCCTAGTCTTGTACTTTAAGTCTCTAGAAAGACGAAGATTCACTAGAAGTAAAAAAGAATTTTAAAAAAAAAACGTTTATAAAGGAAAAACTGCATAATTGCTGCCATATTTTTTCAATACTGCAAGATATATCTATCTTTTTCTATTACAAAACAATTTAATGATTTAGGCCTACTACTAATTAATGAACTATATATTGTTTCTACAGTCTCGTCACATTTTTCTTGCTGTGTTTACAGTAAGAATGAGTCGACGACCTAAAAGTGTGACTAATTCTAGCTAGCCTAGAATTTAGAACTAGATCTAGTACCTTAGAATTTAGAACTAGATCT
>JADKLZ010079391.1:3147874-3161828 GCA_021533235.1 Biomphalaria straminea
CTTGGTTTCACTAATTGATACGACCTGTGTTAAGACCTAAACTTGGTTTCACTAATCGATACGACCTGTGTTAAGACCTACCATTCAGGCAGTAGTTCATTGGATCAACGTGACCTTCCACGCAGCTGAAACACACTCCTCTGTTCCTCTCGCAACCATTCATGCAGAACTCGGAACAACTATAAAGGCATTTATTGCCCCACCTATCGGGCATCGAACATTCTGGGCAGACAGAAAGTAGAGTTACATATGTAGAAAATATAACTGACAGGGCGGATCGCGTTGAAGGTGGACATGTGACGCCACTGTTCCCCCCCCCAAACTTTTTGTTTTCACTTTACCAACGATTCAGCTCTATTTTCGATACCGCCTCACAGAGTTGCTGGATATACAGCCTGACAAATTTTTCTAATAATAAAGCATCATTTTAACTGAGGGGGCGCTGTGGTCGAATGGTTAAGCGCACGGCTTCCGAACCTGAGGTCCTGGGCTCGAATCCTGGTGAAGACTGGGATTTTTAATTTCGGGATTTTTAGGGCGCCCCTGAGTCCACCCAACTCTAATGGGTACCTGACTTCAGTTGGGGAAAGTAAAGGCGGTTGGTCATTGTGCTGGCCACATAACACTCTGCTCGTTAACCGTTGGCCAAAGAAAAAGATGACCTTAACATCATCTGCCCCATAGATCGCAAGGTCTGAAGGGGACACTTTACTTTTTACTCTATTCTAACTGATATATATAAAATAGCAAATTGAGACATCGCATTATAATAGCTAACTTTGTATTCAGTACCAGATGACCGAGCCTTGCACGTTTGAATAATTTGTTGAGGAAATAAATTTATTTATTTTGGATCGGGTAAATACAATGGACCTCATTCACCAATCGTAAACAAACAATGGAATTGAGATGCTTCAGAAAGATCCTTGGCATCACATTTAAAAACAGCATCACAAACCAAGAGATTAGAGACAGGGTTACTGCAGCAATCGGACCCCATGATGACCTGCTAACTACTGTGAAGAAACGAAAGCTTAAAATGTATGGCCATATAACAAGATCTTCGGGACTCGCAAAGACCTTCCTCCAGGGAACAGTACCAGGAAAAAGAAGAAGAGACAGACAGAGAAAGCTTTGGGAAGACAACATAAAAGAATGAACGGGCCTACCATTGAAAGAGGTTTTAAACAGGGCAAAGGATAGAGAGGAATGGAGAAAGATGGTCTTCAAGTCTTGCTTGGTGCCCCAAAGGTCAACCAGACTAAGGGATAGGTAACAGGTAACAGGTAAACAAACAACATTTTCTCTATATATTATATACAAATTGCGAAATACGTAAGGCTGTCACGTGATACAAATTTTTCATTGTTTTATCAATATTATGACGTGACTATATGCGTTTATTTACATTTGGTGAATGAGGTCCATTCCAAAAGTTGCATTAACAAATATTTGAATAAGAAAAAAAAACTTGCTAAAATTGTTTAGAATCATTAAGACAAAAGACAAAATACTTAAATACTTGAATCTTTGTAAGTGTCCTCGTCTACATGTTCATCGCCGTCGTCATCTGAGGAATAATTAGTATAAAACGAATACAAATGTATGTATATTTCACTGACTTGTTATGGCATATGCGTGAATGTGTTTCTATGGTGACGGTGGGAAGTGGTTAGCGATTGGCTATTAATGATGCAAGATTGGCAGGACTGTCATCACTTGGTCTTAGGACAGGCGACTCCAGAACGTGAGACTTAAAGTTATTGTGTTATTGTAGCGAGTTAAATTTTGCTAAAGAATATTATTAATAAAGTCTACAAGACTATAACTGTTAATGGACCTCATTCACCAATCGTAAACAAACAACATTTAACCACGTGATTCTTTATATCTATACAAAGTATTTCATTTATCGTGGCTGTCATGTAATAAGTATTTTTCATTGTTTTATGAACATGGCAACATGGCTTAATGAATTTATTTACGATTGGTGAATGAAGTCCATTTATCTCATTTTAACTTTGTTTTGTGCTCATAACTAAATAATTTATAATTTATATTTATTATAATTTATAATGTAAACAAATCAAGCTAAAATGAGATAAAACTTACTGTGGTGTACCAGCTCGTCTCTGAGATAGTAAGAAAAATCACATCATGCCGTTGCCATAGAAACACACACATACACATTTAATAACACTAATATGTCCCCCTTTTTCGTCAAGCTACATTTTTGTAACAAAGTATATGAAAGTGAGTGTACAAGAGAAAATGTGATTTCTCTTATTTAAGTAATTTGACACCTGGTTATATTTTGTAGCATTGACGTTTGTTGTGTCCTTGAACTTCTGGCACAGTCTTGTGACGTAGACGTATTGGGTGCATTTTAACTTCCGGTCCAGTTTTTAGACGTAGGTGGATGATTGTCTTTAAATTTCCGGTAAAACTTTGTGATGTATCAGTATCATGTAACTACCGGAATTGTTTTATGGCGTAGGTTTATGAGTGTCTTCAACAGTGGCGTAGCTAGGGTGGGGGGAGGTGGGGCAGAATTTGAAAATCCCCCGGGCCCCCACTTGAGGAGGGCCCCCAAATGAGTGCTTTACATTAAAAATCAAATATTGTGCAAAATGCAGGGGCCCACAAAGATGTCAAGACCCCCGGGGTCCTAAACCATATAAAATTTCTAGCTACGCCCCTGGTCTTCAATGTAGCCTCCAGATCAAGACAACTCCCATAGTTAAAGAGGGAAGCGTTGTAAGTATGTTTTTTTTTTACCAGCGTAAAAAGAAAAAAAAAGTAATGTTCTCATTTCAGAACTTGCGATCTCTAGGGCAGATAATGTAAAGGTCATCTGTTTCTGTAGCCCACGGTTAACGAGGGTGTCATGTGGTCACCATAACGATCAACCGCCTTTACTTTTCCCCAACTAATGCCAGGTAGCCATTGGAGCTGGTTGGACTCAGAGGTGCCCAAATGTCCCGAAATTAAAAATCCCAGTCTTCACCAGAATTCAAACCAGGGACCTTCGGTTCAGAAGCCAAGCACTTAACCGCTCAGCTATCGCGCCTACATTTATCAGTGTGATAACGTTAAAATGAAAGCTGATGTCACAGATACAGACAAAGAGACAATGACAATTTCTAAATTTGGTAGGCAATATATGTGCAACCCGACTGGCTTATATTTTAATTTGTTTTACCTATTTCATTTCTATACTCTTCATCTATGAGACCATCACAATCATTGTCCTTATTGTCGTCAACCACATCCTCAGTAGTTGTACACTCAAACTGAAATATATCAATTGGTTGATTTACGAGAATACAGAAATTATCTGGAAGGACCTAAGATGGGGAAGGGGTCAAAAATCAGTTAATTTTTTTTCTCTTGCGCAATTATTTCCTTTATCAAATGCTCGCTTTCTAAAAGCTTTTCATGTTGGAAATTATAAATTACTCTTTGGATTAATTGGATGGCTGCCTGGTCGAGCGGTTCGCACGCTGGACTGTCGCTTCGATTTATCTATGGTCCCGGGTTCAAACCCTGACCGCTCCCGTCCCCCGTCGTCCTGCGGGAGGTTTGGACTAGGAAGTAACTATCTTCAACTCTGAAGGAACATCCGAAACATGTAAAACATTTTACAAACAAACAAACAATTGTGCTAGCTCAGGCCGGAACTCTCAGCCATAAAGTATTACAAAACTATAGCTTTGATCTTTAACTATACACATAAATGACTTTTTATATATAAAATACAAACAGTTAGTCTAGTTTATCACATCTCTGCAAATGAGATAGGCATTACAGGCAGTAATACCTAATACATTACAGGATTATTTACATGTTGACCGAGACGTTGGACAAATTAATCTCCATTTGAAAAGTGGATAAAGTATCTAAAAAACAAACAAATTATTTGAAAAGTGAACAAAGTATCTAAAAAAAAACAAATTATTTAATTTATTTTTTAAAAATAAAAGATTATCTAAAGGGGAAGAACTCATTTACACTAGCATATATCTCAATACTGTAAGATTTATTTCCCCTTTTTGGTGTTAAAAATCTATTAATAATGACTATTTATTGAACTCTTATTTAAATTGACTCGTGTTATAAAAAAAAATTTTTGGATCAACTTGATCCGAAAATGAGAACTGCATTCAATTACGTGCTCTAAAATTGTATCAGACAGAAAGATTGAATCTGCTGATGTAAGCTTTCTCAAAACAGAAACTACAAAATCTTGTTTCTCAAAGTATATTTGAAGAAAAAAAAAAATTCTTTTGAAACTGACAATTTATATGGCTCTCTCTGGATGCGTCCAGGTAAATCACTGGATTTTTTTTTTCTTCTTGAGTTCAGGCAGGAGACAAGAGCTCCTTGAAACAAGCACTCACTACTTTTAAGTTTCATTTCTTTGTGACCAAATTAACCGATTCTGGAATGGGGCACAGTTACCACATACGGATACACCTGTTTTAGGGATACCAATACTTAGACGAGAGTTAAACGGGAACTCTCTTCTTATTTAAGTTTCATTCTATTTCTGTTCATTGTGACTAAACAAGGCGATTCTGGAACGGGACACTATTCATGCAAGTGAATGCACCTGTTGTAGGGCTATTTATGTCCTGATAAGTTAGCAATTGATGCTAGATCTATTTTAAATATGCAATACTATAGTTCTGACGCCATAAGTTAGTTGAAACTATAATGCAACTAAATATTAAATTTATCTTTTTTTTCAGTTTACCCCATTGAAGCCTCATGTAACCATATCTACACCTTTGTAGGTACCGTATTGGTTTAGGGCTTTTACGTTCCTTGTATACACCAGAATGTCAGTCTCTACTTTGTAGGGTTTGCTATGTCTCAGGCATTTGACCTCTTGTTGTGTTTGGGTCAAACACCGTCATCGGGGCTTGGCCGCCCTCGCCGCATTCAAAATTATCTTTATGTTTAAAGTTGCCGCTTAAAAAAAAATATAATGGTAGTACTTTTAAAATATAAAAAGTAGTAAAGTTTCCCTTTCAGATCTTGCGATTTGTTGGGCAGATGATGTTAAGGTTTTCTGTTTCTACGGCCAACGGTTAAGAAGCAGGATGTTGTGTACACAGCACAACGACCAACCACTTTTAATTTCCCCAACTAGATTCAGATACCCATTAAAATTGGGTGGACTCAGGGGCGCCCCAAAAAAATAACGAAATTCAAAATCCCAGACTTCACCGAGATTCGAACCTAGGACCCCAGGTTCGGAATCCAAGCGCTTAACCACTCAGTCACTGGGCCCCCCCCCATGCACTTTTTAATATAGTAAAATACATTTTAAAATTAGTAAAGTCCATTTCAAAAAGGAATGCCTAATTAAGGTAGAAAACCGTTCCGTTATAATGGTCCCCGTATATTGAGAGACAACCCAAATCAAGGTTCTCAACCTGTGGGTCGCGAAACCCTTGGGGGTCGATTGAAGATTTGTCAGGGGTCGCCCAAGACCATCGAAAATACTTCTATTGTTGTATGTGTGTGTAGGTTGGGGTCGCGACAGAGTGGAGAATTATACAAAGATGTCGCCGAGCTTAAAAGGTTGAGAACCGCTGATCCAAACTGACCAATATAACATTTTTAAAGTCGATAAATGATGTCAAGAACAAAGGAACTAAAACAATGTGGATGATAAAATACCGAGTCTTCATAAAATTGAAACCCAGCCGCTTGAAGAAAAGAGCCAATGCCTATTCCGGAAAAATAGCATCCAAAGTTAAACGGTGCCGCCAGAATCGCTTGGGTATGGTTGTAGTGTATTTCTAATGTCACCAAGTTGTAGCTTGACTTGGTGATATTCTCATTCACAATTTTAACTCTGCCAGAGAACAGAAAACGTTGTTTTTTTTTAAATTAAATTTTAAAAAATAATAAGAATCTCACTCCCCATCGATCTCAGATAACCCCCATCTCCATCTCCCGACTAGTCTATACAACTGATAGGATCATAGCAAATTGATAAAACTAAAAGCATGAAAATGCGCTAAACAAAAACAATTGGTAAAACTATTTCTGATCACATTGATTTTTTTTTATTGTTAATCTAGATGTATTATAAAGTTAATTACATGACTGATCCAAACTTATTTTAAATCATATTAATCTCTATATATAATTCTCTTCACGGCTCAACAGTTTAGGCTTATAGCAAAAGAAAGGTCACTCTTTTATTTTTGTAAGTCGGACGGAGTAGAGTTACTCCACGTAATTTAAGAAGCGAAAAAAAAAAAAGAAGAGAGGGGAGGGAGAGAACAAGTTGTATTCACCCGTAACCAAATAGTAGGGCCGGACTTAACCATTGTGACCAAGAAGTCATGGCACATCGGCACAATTTAGGACATGTTGTGCACAAAATTCTTCAAGGATTCCTCTCCCTTTATATCACAAGAGCTACATTCCATACAGTTTAAACATTAAAACCAAATTATTTTCACGGTTAAAATTGCGCCGTAATCTACGCCCGCCGGTCAGCTAGTAGTAATAATTTTATTTCAAATTTAATTATATGACCAATCCATTCAATAATACAATAATTCATAACAATAATAATTATTATTTTATTTTTTTAACTCTGTAAACAAACAAAATATAGGCCCAAGGCTAAAAAGAACTCTTTTTCCCGATTACAAAGAAAAGTTTCATTTAAGTCTAATCATAACAGAGTAGAATGCACACTTGTCAAAAATTAAAAATACTGTTCGAACATGGAGAGAAAGAGTTAAACCACACCGGCTTTGCTACTCTCCAGCATAACCTTGTGATTAATTTTTTTTTATCCTTTTGTCTTTGATATCTAGCGAAGAGGCTAGACTATCCACAACCGATTCTCACAAATGAGAAGAAGATTATTTATTTGTATTTATTGGAAGAAATATTTCAAACAGTTATTTGTATAAGTAGATCTTTCATGTAAAATCGGAACAATTTTGGCGACGATTTGTAAGAAACTTAAAGTATTGTAGGTTGTTTTTTTTTTTCAAAACCAAAGCCGGAAATTCTTTACCTATAAAAAAAATGTTATGTTTCAGCAAGAAAAATAAATGTAAAATAAGTTTTTAAAAAAGCCATTTTCAATAATCGCTTCAATTAAAATTACTTTCTTATTCTAAAATCCTTGAAAAAAAAATGTTTTTTTGAAAGTTGAGAATACGGAACAATTTGATATTGATTGTCAAAGAATATAAGCGTAATGTAAGTGAATTTTGCGATTTTAAACAATCATTTGACATAATTTATTTTTCATAAAACAATATTCACCATAATTCTATGCCAGTAAAGGCGATTTTTCATAAAAACTATTTACCATATATAGATATATATATAGCTCCTCCTTCGTGTACGAAGATGAGCACATTTCTCATTTCCTATGGACTCGAAGATGGCTGTAGAGTCCAATCCTCGCTTTGAAAAGCCGGCCGCAAATGTGACATGGGTAGGTTTTGTCAGTTACAGATAGGCCTGCTTTTTCTCTCCACTTTCTGTTGGTTCGGCGCTCTATCGCACTGGCCACTCTACTTGCTTCAAATCTTGAGACTCCGAGACTCACAGCTTCTCGCCATGCGGAGCGATCTAGAGCTAGTGCTTCCCAGCCTTGAATGTCGATACCGCATTCCTTGAGGGAGCTCTTGAGGGTGTCTTTGTAGCGCTTGTATTGGCAGCCTTGGGAGCGCTTTCCTGTACATAACTCTCCATACAGAAGTCGCTTGGTAAGGCGATTTTCTGGCATGCGGACTACATGTCCTGCCCATCGTAGTTGGGACCTTTTTACTGTCGCATTAATACTGTGCATGTTGGACAGCTTTAAAATTTCTGTGTCTGGTATGTGGTCAGACCAACGAACCTTATGAATAATCCTTAGACAGCGTAGATGGAAGGAGTTTAGCTTTTTGGTGTGGCGGGAGTATAGGATCCATGACTCTGATGCATATAGGAGTGACGGGAGAACTACAGCACTGTAGACTTTCAGTTTTGTGGTTAGACTGAGTCCTCTCCGTTGCCACACTTGTTCATGAAGTCTTCCAAAAGCAGCACTGGCGCGAGCAATACGAAAGTCAACCTCATCATCTAGGTTGGCGCTTGCTGATATGGTGCTTCCCAGATAGACAAATTTTTGACATTTGCTAGTTTCTGGCCATCTATGAGTATGTCTGGTTCTTTGACAGCTTTATTTGGAGGAGGTTGATGCAGCACTTCTGTCTTTTTTTACATTAATGGTGAGTCCGAAATTTGTGCAGGCATTGGTGAAGAGGGACAGGCTCTTTTGAAGGTCTTCTTCGTTTGCAGCGTTTAGGGCACAGTCATCTGAAAATAGCAGGTCTCTGATGCAATCGAAGTTAACCTTGGTCTTTGCCTTGAGTCTCTGAGCATTAAATAAGCTTGCCTCGGTGCGATACCGTATGTCAACTCCAAAGCTTTCTCTGCAAAAGGCATCTTTCAGCATGGAAGTGAACATTAAGCTGAAAAGTGTTGGAGACAGCACACAGCCCTGCTTCACGCCATTTGAGACAGGAAAAGGCTTGGAGTAGTCTCCGTTGTCTTGAACTCTTGCTTGCATGTTATCATGGAATTAGCGCACCATTGTTATGAATTGCTAAGGCACAGGGGCCAGACTCCATCCCTGCTGAAATTTACTCACTTGGCAGCTCAGAGCTTACTGCTAAACTAACAGAAATCTACCAGATAATGTGGGAACAAAAGACTCTACCACAAGAGTTCAAAAACGCCTCCATTATTATTTACCTCTACAAGAGAAAGGGTAATAGGCAGTCTTGCGATAACCACCGTGGCATATCCATCCTATGCATTGCTGGCAAGATTCTGGCTAGGATGATTTTAAACAGATTACAACACCACATAGAAACTGGCCTACTTCCGGAAAGTCAATGCGGCTTCAGGCAGGGTAGAGGCACGGTTGACATGATCTTTGCAGTCCGCCAACTCCAAGAGAAATGTAGAGAACAAAACTCAAATCTCTATACTGCTTTCATAGACCTGACTAAAGCTTTTGACAATGTCAGTCGTGAAGGCCTCATGCAAATCATGTCCAAATTCTGTATATTTACCATAATTCTATGCCAGTAAAGGCGATTTTTCTTAAAACAATATTCACCATAATTCTATGCCATTAAAGGCGATTTAAAAAAAAATATTTACCATAATTCTATGCCAGTAAAGGCGATTTTTCATAAAACAATATTCACCATAATTCTTTGCCAGTAAAAGCGATATGAGGTGTCTGTTATGTCATCCACCTTTAAGCTCACCAAAGAATATCACCTTTGGCACGCGGTCGTCTCCCATGCGGGATAAGTGTCCGACCCAGCGCAGCTGTCGAAGGGTAACTAGTGCTGTCCATACTGTCCACACTGGCCCCCAGCAGAACATAGTTATTTGTTTCTAATGAACTAATGTCTGTCAATAATAGAACCAACCTACACTTGGACTTACATAACAGGAATGGAGCCATTGTTCCACCGGATAAGGCTGAATTGGGATTCTTTCGCAATCACAAGGCTAATGACATGTCTCACATCAACTGCTGGGGGAGTCCTGAGTTTAAACAAAGTAGAAAAAGAAAATGTACTAGATCTAGACCTGGTGTGATGAGATGTGTATTAGGTTTATGCCTGATGCAGAGAGAAAACAATCTTTCTAAAGAGTGATACTTGTTAAAAAAAACATGATCTATTACAGTTATCATTATTATTACGCTTTTTATTATCAGGTTATTTTATCTTGCCAGGTGGAAGATATTTAGCTATTTTTTCCTGCCATGATTAGATTGACCATGCTTCACTTCCAGATAGCAAAGTGCTCATTACATAGGTCCGGTAGACTAAGTCTTTAGAATTAATAGTTGTAGTACTATATCTATTATGTTTAATCTTAGCACTTCCGCCATCAAGATTCGTTAAAGCGATGGTCGCTGACGGGAAGCAAGCCTGTCAAGAGGGATTGTTTCATGTGCGCCTAAAGACAACAGGGAAGCCTTCTCCCAGATACCCCAACCCACACTTGGATTGGAATTTTTAATTTTCGGTCGTGCGGTTTGCGCGCTGGACTGTCGTTCAGGTTTACCGATGGTCCCGGCTTCAAACCCTGCTCGCTTCCACCCTCCTTCGTCCTGCGTGTTGTTGTGACTAGGAAGTAAACTATCTTTAACTCTGAAGGAACATCCGAAACATGTCAAACATTTTACAAAGCACCTCTAACATGTAAACTTTTTTAAAAAATCAAGCCAGACTGGACAGACGTAACGACAGACAAGTAACGTAAAATTGTGTAATAAAATAAATTACATAATCAATACTTACACCCAGACGTATGTATTGTAGAAAAGTTCATTCGGCAATATCGTCATAATTGAGGGTCCACCGTACTCAATACTGCCCTGACATGTAGTACTAACAGTGTAGTAAACCATGACTGGCTTAGTGCTGACTAAGTAGCCACTGTCTACTGGATTGACTTTGTCACCAAGATGTAACTAGAAGATGAAAGAATCAGTGGAAACTTAAGCTTCATTCCAGCCTGTAGTTGTTACTATAAATAATTTTTTTTAAGTTTCTAAAAAATATAGTCTATTTTCCAAGCAACCTTTGCTTCTCTTCACAAGATGAACTGATAACGTCTCTCGAAAAATCTTACCAGACACAAGAAACCTCTTTAGGAGGAAAAAAATGTAAAATTATTTAATCACTAAAAAATATATGGGTACGTGACTTTAGTTGGGGGAAGGTGATTGGTCGTTGTGCTGGCCACGTGACACCCTGCTCGTTAACTGTTGGCCATAGAATCAATCTGCCCCATGGAATGCAATGTCTGAAACCTTACTTTTTTTTCACTTTAAACATGGCCTATGCCCGTCAGATTTAAAGTTGTAAAAATGTTAAAAGTATGTCTCTCAATAAAACACTGGAGAGTTGTTTGTCTATATAAGTAATTCTTTAACTTTTTTCCTAACGGAAAACTTCGGACATTCTGAGTATCCGGTTTGATTTGTTGAGTTTTTTTGGCACATTGGCACAATTTAAGCCATGTCGTGCCCGTAATCTTTCAATGGTTACTCCACATTCATATCACAAGAGCTAAAGTTTATATAATTAAAAAAATTAAAGTTCCCCTTTCAGACCTTGTGGTCTATAGGGCAGATGATGTAAAGGTCATCTGATTCTGTGGCCCACAGTTAACGAGGGTGTCATGCGGCCAAAAAAACGACCGCCTTTACATTTCACCTAGGTGGACTCAATGGCGCCCGAAAATCTCGAAATAAAAATCCCATTCTTCATTAGGATTTAAATCCTGGACCTCCAGGACAAGCGCTTTACCGCTCAGCCACCGCACTCTCAAAGGTTATACAGTTAGGTCATAAAAGCAAGATCTAATCCCCTTTAAGATTTAAAAATGTTATTAATTAAAAAATATCTGTTGTAAATGTAACTTCACAATTTCTAAGACCTATCACAAATCAAAACTTCGCAGACGACCCCCGCTTCCCAGACAAAGCCCAGTGCTTGTCCAGGGTCAGCATTTGACTTATTTTTACGAGTTTTTAATTGACGCTGTTGCCTACATTTTACATTAGTGCGTGGAACACATATTTAGGCCGGAACACTTACATTCGGCCAAAACACATCAATTCGGCGGAACATTCTAAGAAAACCCTGCATTATATGGTCACTTAGTATGCTGACCTGTCCTTTTTGACCTTTGCTGACCTGTCCTTTTTTACCTTTGCTGACCTGTCCTTTTTTACCTTTGCTGACCTGTACTTTTTGATCTTTGCTGACCTGTCCTTTTTGACCTTTGCTGACCTGTCTTTTTTTACCTTTGCTGAACTGTCCTTTTTGACCTTTGCTGACCTGTCCTTTTTTACCTTTGCTGACCTGTACTTTTTTATCTTTGCTGACCTGTCCTTTTTGACCTTTGCTGACCTGTACTTTTCTATCTTTGCTGACCTGTCCTTTTTGACCTTTGCTGACCTGTCCTTTTTTACCTTTGCTGACCTGTCCTTTTTGCAAAGCTTACACCAACTCACTCTGTAAGTCTGTCTGTGTTGGTATATACGTTGAATTCATTACCTTTATATTAGGCTGCCGTCTCATGGAACACAAACACGAAGCATAGATACAATCTTCTATCTTCATAGAATGTTCTACACCAGAGTGGTTTCCGTGTTAATTAAAGAATCCAGAGAAGGCTTTAGCTCACAATTCCGAATTCAGGTCCTTTTTTTTTAAATTTCTTTATAAACTATTATTGTTGTATAGATATATTACAAATTTAATTCAATGACTTGTCTAAACTAATCAATGCTTTTCATGTTTTACGGTGGGCCGGATGAAATCACGTCTTGGCCCGCGGGCCGTATTTTGGACATCACAGAAATAGAATGTTCATTCATTCTACTGCACCAGAACACACAGACGCGTGCGCACACACACACACACTGTATCATCGGCGCAGACATTTCTTTTGTGCACCACATGTAAATCAATTACGTATAATCACGTATAAAGAACACTCCACAGTAACAGACAAGAATTTTCAGCTTCAGAATGTCTCCACCCTGGTCAGGGTCAAGATCGATGTAAAGTTACTTCGAAAAAAAAAAAGTTTTGCAAAATGTTTTACATGTTTCGGATGTTCCTTTAGAGTAGAAGAAAATTATATCCTAGTCCAAAACCTCCCAAATGACGACGGGTGATGGGAGCGAGCTGGGTTTGAACCCCGGCCCATCGATAAATCTGAACGACAGACCAGCGCGCAAACCGCACGACCGGGCAGAGAACTTTACTTACAGCAGATGTTTGTGCTTGTCTTGCCAACATGATTCGATGCTCCTTGACATTGGTGTAAACTTTTACTTCCGTGTCCGCCTTAGACGACACAATCGTTATATAGTCGGTGTAGGATTTATAATGAAACAGAACCAGAACGAAATGTTGTCCAAACATGCCTTCAGAAAGAAGCATTTCTGTGGAACATTGCATAGAAAGATCTTAATGTAAATGCGAAATCGATAGGTTTCTATCACTCTAGAATACTCTAGATAATATTTAAATGTGTATGGCCTATCTATTCATGTTTTCATCAAAAAATCAAACAAAGCATTAGGGTTTATTAAAAGAAAAATCTATTTTAAATTTATTTAACTTTGGTTAGGCCAATAATAGAATATGCATACTTCGTTTCGGACCCCTTAACTCAAGAAAACATTAAGAAACTGGAACAGACACAAAATAGAGCAGTGAGATTCATAACAAACGAATATTCACATTTGACTTGAGAAACACCTTTAGTAAAATCATTAAATTTAGAAAGCCTTCAGGATAGAAGACTCAAAAGTAAAGTCATACAATGATACATAAAACACTGAACATAATTAAATCTGCGGGTCATTTTAATTCCAACGCTAGTGTCGCTAGCTACATAGTCGAAAACAGACACAAAAAAAAAATGAAATTGACCTGAAACTATTTTTATTGAGATCCGTGGATCTAGTTCTTACATTAATTATGGAATATTTGAATTTTCCTTTCATGTGTCAGAAAATGGCGTAAGCTCTGTTCTTAGGGGGGGGGGGGGATTTCTATATTCTATATGTGCCGACGTTTCGGCGGGCCGGATGAAAGCAGGTCGCGGCTTTGATCTAAAACCGCGGGCCATATTTTGGGTATCAGCTTAATATAATGTTCATTCATATCATTACATCAGAAATCACACAAATACACATACAAGGTAACATCTGGAACATTGTGACGCCCGTAAGAAAACGTGGTGCTCTGATGTATCACGTTTAGACTATCAGATGGCACAATCTACTTTTAATACACACACACACACATACACACATATATACACATACACATACACACATGCAAACACATAGACACACATATACACA
>JADKLZ010079391.1:3202694-3213798 GCA_021533235.1 Biomphalaria straminea
CTGCTCTGGCATGTGGTGGTCACATAATAGAAGACGGCAATAGGCTTGTCGCTGACAACATAACCTTCAGGCGTAACCGAATTCAACTGTCAGATGAGAAGAAATCAATGATATACTAAAACTAATTACAACTCGTTTATTCATTAATGGCAATGGCAAATAGGTCTAAGGAAAACCGACTGTCGACTGTTAATTAAAATTCAATTAAAATGTTAATACCATATGACAAGTCCGTCCCCCCCCCCCCCAAAAAAAAAAAAAGTTTGTTTCGGAACGGGGCCATAAAAAAGAAAGATGAAGCAGTAAGAGAAAGCAAATGGAATACATCATTAAAGAATGGACAAACCTTTTGTTAAAAGAGATTTTTTTTCAAGTCCAATGATACAGAGGAATTGAGAAAGACGACGGACGCTTCAAAGCGAGTGACATAGAGGAATGGAGAAAGACTAAGGATGCTTCGCAGTGAATGACAAAGAGGAATGGAGAGAGATGACGGATGCTTCAAAGAGAATGACAAAAAGGTACGGAGAAAGACATAGGAAGGTGACATACACATGGCAACGGACGACGAACGCTCCAATGGTTTAATAACCTACGGGAGGAAGGATATGGAAACGGTTTTCAAACTATGAATTAATTTTGTTTTATATATTTTATGATTTCTTTTAATAAAGCTTATGTAAACTCCTTGTGTCTGTCTGGTAAAAGGTTTGTACACGTGATTTCTCCCAATCTTGAATTAAGCTGAAATTTCGCAAAATTATTTCTGTTCCCTGACAACATAAGAAAAATAAAAAAAAATGTGTTTATTAACTATAGGTAATAAACTATTTTCTTAGATATTTTGAACATGAGAAATAAATTATATTAGACTGAAGAGCTGGTATACCTTGAATTAGTCATCTTGAAAGGTCCCCTTTTTTAATTAAGTTTGAAACAAAAGATAACTCTACAATTTTCTATTTTCATGCACACCTCACTAGAATGTCAGTTTGAGGAGGTTGTTCCCCCCCCTTTTTTTTATCGTATACATTCTTTTAAAAATTAATAGTACCATAACTAAAGTTTCCCCTTTCAGACCTTGCGATCTATCGGGCATCTGTTTCTTTGGCCAACGTTAACGATTGGCCAGCACAATGACCTCTAAATCTTTGTTTAATCCTAGGACGACAAAGACATTGTTTCCTTCTTTTGACCTCGCTTAAAAAAAGTCAGAGAAATTTACGGAACAGCTAGGGACCTGCGAATATTCGATATTCGATTCGAAATTATTTTAAAATTTTCGAATCTTCGAATATTTTCCAAAAAAGCAAAATTTTCAAAAATTCTGATGAATTGCCACGTGAAAGTCTTGTTCAAGACAGGAATAGAGGAAGCCTTATGGATTCAATGTTCAAGAAAGTGCATGATGCTCACGGAGATACCAGAATCAACAAAATTTCCACCATTTCTGAGCAAATTAAGGATGAATTCAGTTTGTATTCAAAGCAAGCAGTTGTAGATCGAAACAGTGATCCTCTTCAGTTTTGGAAAGAAAGTATTAATATTTTTCCACTTTTGGCCAAACTCAGGCAATTCTGACAACAAATTGTTCTTCAGAAAGAGTTTATTCAGTTGGAGGACAAATTATTACTGACCATCGTCACAATATCTCGGAAAATAATGCTGAAACTTTGATTTGGGCCAAAATAAATAAAGATCTACTTTTTTAAAAGGCCTGCTTTGCAATTTTATTATTGCTAACTTTTTGTGTTGCAGTATTAAATAAATATAATATAATAACAATTTTGAATTTGAAGTTTTATTTTACACTTGTTGGTTGTCAAGTTTTTTCAAGAATATTCGATTCGAATTCGATTCGAAATTCGAATATTTTCTGATATTCGATTCGATATTCGATTCGATAAAAATTTCCAGATTCGCAGGTCCCTAGGAACAGCCCCAATTGTGGAAAGCGTGGTCGAGAGGAAGATTCTTATGATTCGCTGGCCAGACAAGATCTCGAATGAGGAACTGTGGCAAAGAATAAAACAGCAGCCCGTTGAAGTAGATATCCTTCAGAGACGCTGGAGATGGATTGGTCGAACCCGGCGCAAGCCCGAATCCAACATAACAAGGCAAGCCCTAACCTGGAACCCCCAAGAAAAGAGGAAGAGAGGACGGCCCAGGAATACAAGGCGCCGCGATCTGCAAACACATGCCAAGCAGATGGGCAAGACATGGGGACAGTTGGAGAGACTCGCCCAGAACCGAGATGCCTGGAGAAAGCTGGTTGGA
Organism: Biomphalaria straminea; assembly: GCA_021533235.1. Lineage (NCBI taxonomy): Eukaryota > Metazoa > Mollusca > Gastropoda > Planorbidae > Biomphalaria > Biomphalaria straminea. The sequence goes on from JADKLZ010079391.1 coordinate 3,204,972, forward strand.
GGCCTATGCCCCAGTAGTGACCCTGGCAGAGATGAGCTGAGATGGTCGAGAGACTAAGCACTCTCCAGAGCTACCACCACTGGTCCACAATTGAAATTGAAAGTGTACCAAAGCGCTCTGAGCATGCCATAAGCATGAAGATAGCGCTATATAAAAGATATAATTATTATTATTTAAGGTCAAAAGTAAAGTTACAAATTAAAATCAATTATTTAAGGTCAAAAGTAAAGTTACAAATTAAAATCAATTATTTAAGGTCAAAAGTGAAGTTACAAATTAAAATCAGATGTAAAGCATGAATAAAAGTAAAGTGGGATTTTGAGTGTATTAAAATTTTGAGAATTCAGCTTACTCTCTGAGTACCGGGTTTTTCGAGATAAACTGGGTGAGCAACATCCTGAATATAGACAGTCGCTGTAGTTTTAGGTTGCGTAAATACAATCCAAATAAAGTCTTTATTCGATCTTTGACGGGAGTACACTATTATAAATTTCCGCCCGAACGTCTTTGCGGAAAGGAGCATTTCTGTAGAAAATTAGACATTTAAATATAGTTTTGATTTAAGTAATAAATCGTTTCTAGAACAACTAAATAATAAATGATGTAACAAAGAAAAATGACCTGAGGCCATGTCGGGGTAAGGGAAGGCCTTGTCGGGCGTATTACAATCGTCTTGAATTAAGCTGCAGCTGCCGGAGATGACGCCAATGGGGTGGCAGCTCTCGATTCTACTTCCTGTAGAGAAATAAAGGCTTCGCATGAATTCAAAGGAAAAAAAGTTTTACAAACAATAGAGTAAACAATCATGTCATTATCTTTACAACACCGTTTTTTTTTTGGTTCATAGTGATATTTTCTCTGGCTACGCATTTCTTTTACAATCGTCTCATTTTGTCTCTGAGTAACTCTGTCACTCTGGCAGTCTGTCACTCTGGCAGTCTGTCACTCTGGCAGTCTGTCACTCTGTCACTCTAGCAGTCGATCACTCTGTCACTCTGTACCTCTGGAAGTCGGTCACTCTGTCACTCTGTCACTCTGGCAGTCGGTCACTCTGTCACTCTGGCAGTCGGTCACTCTGTCGGCAGTCTGTCACTCTGGCAGTCGGCCATTCTGCAGTCGGTCACTCTGTCAATCGGTCACTCTGTCACTCTATCACTTTGTCACTCTTTATGACACGTTCGCAGAATATTTGTGGCCCAGAGATATAGAGAAGTTCGCTCGTTTAATAGTTTACTCTCTTTAATAATGTCACAGATATCTACAACAGTCTCTTTTAGAGATGTCGGGTACCCTTCCATTCGTCTTTTATCAGTCTCAATGTAAATCCTTCCATACGACTTTTATCAGTCTAAACATAAATCCTTCCATTCGTCTTTTAGCAGTCTAAACGTAACTCTTTCCATTGGACTTTTATCAGTCTAAACATAAATCCTTCCATTCGTCTTTTAGCAGTCTAAACGTAACTCTTTCCATTCGACTTTTAGCAGTCTAAACGTAACTCCTCCCATTCGTCTTTCATCTGTCTAAACGTAACTCAACGGTTCTTATTTATATGAACTTATCTTATCTTATCTTATATGATACTAAAAAAAGAAGATGATTACGTCCCGTGTTTGAGTTTTGAGTTTTGGCACATCGCCTTAACTTAGGGCCATGTCGCGCCCATAATCCTTCAAGGATTACTCTCCTTTTGTATAACAATAGCTAAATCCCATGTGAGTAAGTCATTAAAATCAAGGTCTATTCACAGTTAGAATAGTAAAGGTAGTAACAATTTAACAGTTTAGTAAAAATGTTAGGTAAATATCATATGTTCACAATTTCACAAATCAAATCTTCGTAGGTAGCCCCACTTCCAGGATAAAGCTTAAAGAAGAGCCCAACAATGTATCAACGATTTTAGTAGCCTTGATCTCCACGGCAGTAACGGTGTCAAACAGAACTTCCCGAAGATTTAGCCTCGAGGATCAATTCTCTATAACGTTATATGTTAACTCTTTCTCTCCTAACTGACAATAGCAATATTCAAATTTGTTTTTCTAAAGCATTGTTACATGAGTGCAGCTATATTCTTAATATCGCGTAAATTAAGGTCAATTAGCCATTATTGTTTAGCTCCATTCATAGTATTTTTCATTCATGAATTCACGCATTCGCTTTACTTATAACAAGAAAATGGGAAGATCCCATGGCGCAGCATGGTGTGAATGGGAAATAATATATCCAAAATCCGCACTATTTTTATTCACAAAATAGCATAGCATATTTTTTTTTTACTTTAAAACGATTTTAATAATGTCCGGAAATTTCCAGGACTTTTTCGACCGTAGGCATAGCATTTAATTACATTTCAGGATATTTCCAGGGGGCTCCTGGTAAATCAAGAGGCCGCGGGAAATCTGTCATGTTTTATAAAATGATTCAATTTCATAATTTATAGACCTAAAAATTAGCACGGGTCCAAAGAAAGTTCGGGACCCACTGTGGTCGCATATGTTGTAGTATTTTTTATTCATGAATTCACTTATAACAAGTAAATGGGAAGATCCCATGGCGCAGCATGGTGTGATTAGAAATGGTGTATCCAAATCCGCACTATTTTCATTCACAAAATAGCATAGACATAAATAAATATAGACTGGAAACAGGAATTAACTTCATGTAACTTGGTTTAATCATTTATATACCTAAAAAATTAGCACGGGTCCAATGAAAGTTCGGGACCCACTGTGGTCGCATATGTTGTAGTGCCCAAGGCCTGCCCTGGAAAATAGCGGCGTATGCTATGCCGCCGGTCGACTAGTGTATCAAATAATTACGGAGAGAAAGAGTTAAATCACACTACATGTTAGCGAACAATGACCTGTAGGGGTTGCACGCCAGAGACAGGTCCTACTAGGGTGGTATAAACGTGTGTCATACATACCTGTAAGTGAGATGTCGGTAAGGTAACTTGTGTCAAGACATTTCGCTAACGAGAACGCTTCGTAGCTAAGTTCAAAATACAAAATGAGTGCAAAATAATATGAAGAAAAAAAACGAAACAAAATTGTATGTTATAATGTTATTAATGAAAGAAGTCTGTGACATGTTTTAAAAGAGTAACCTCCCCTGAAGTTTTTCATTAATTTAAAAAATGATGTATTTTTTTTTATCTAGTGGGAAGCGTGGTCGAGAGGCTAAGTGCGGCTTGAGCTTGGCTTGGCTTGGCTACCTAGAAGGGGGCTCGAGGTTCGACACCCGACTCGGGCAGAGTTGTGTTTACTGAGCGCCCAAAGGCAGCACGGGAAACCAACTCCTAGATACCCCCTCCCCCCCCCCACCGGTCCCAAAAGAGTTTGGAACAGAGCTCTGAGCATGCGCTAAGCATGTAAATAGCGCTATATAAAAGCTATAATAATAATAATAATAATAAAATAATAGTTGCATAGATAAATTTTAAAAAAAATAGATGGTTTACTTTCGGAAAAGAAAAAAAAAGTGGCCGTTGCCTCAGAACTTTGAATATTCTAAAATAAAAAGATGTTCGGTTTTCAATTTCTCTTGTAGTTTTTAAGCTCTAAACAGGACGGAAATACGGCCAGTCAGCCCATACAAAACTAAAGCGTCTTGTCTCCTTTCGGGGGCCGGTAGAAATACTTTTTTTTAAAGACAATACCGCAATAATCTGTATTAGATTTTGGTAAAAAAATATAATTAGTAAATCTTAGATAGTATTTCAACAAAATTGAAGGAATTTTAAATTTACTCTGTTAATGCATAGATTCGGAACAATAAGGCTGACTACGCTCATGTTCTTTTTTTTTTTTTTTTTTTTGGATACGTTTATTCAAGTTCTTTTAATTCTCTGTATAAATAACATATTTCAAAACTTAAAATAATAAATTAATAGGAAGAGACAAAGGCCTAGCCATAGGTAGCAAGATCAAACTGATTAGCTCCCTGGTCGCATTTTAATATTCTTTGAGTCTTGGACGCTGACTGCAGAGTTAGAGAGAGGAGGATCTTAGCAATGGAATTGAGATGCTACAGAAGGATCCTAGGCATCACATTTAAAGACCGCATCATAAACCAAGAGATTAGAGACAGGGTTACTGCAGTGATCGCACGATCTATGGCCATATTACAAGATCTTCGGGGCTCGAAAAGACATTCCTTCAGAAAACAGTACCAGGAAAAAGAAGAAGAGTCAGACAGAGAAAGCGGTGGGATGACAATATAAAAGAATGGACGGGCCTGCCATTTAAAGAGGTTCTAAACAGGGACAGAGAGGAATGGAAAAAGGCGGTCGACAAATCTTGCTTGGTACCCCAACGGTCCAACAGACTAAGGGATAGGTAAGGGTAAAAATAATCATAAAGCAAGTAATGTACGGCATTATACAATGCAAGCTTAAGACGTAGTGTATTTTTCGGAAATCCCACAATTATTTTGATTTGTTGTTTTCTAAATATAATAGTAATTTTGAGACCTTTTGACCTTATAGGGCAGTCGATATAAAGGTCATAAATTTCCATGGCCTACGGTTTATGGTGGCATCATGTGGCCAGCACAACGACCAACCGCATTTACCTTTCCACAACTAATGATAGAAGAGCTGGCTCCCAAAGATCCCGACATTAAAAATCCCAGTCTTCATCAGAATTCGAACCCAGGTGAAACAAAGTATCATTCCTTGATGTCTAAAAAAAAAATAATTAAGACCTTATGGTCTAGTTACTCTAACACCTGTTTTCTTAAAAAAAAAAACTTTTGCTCGCTAACATTTACAAAATGAGTCTAAAACACAAACTGCATGTCTCGGTTTGGCTGTATGTCTCATGTTGCATCCTTCAGTCGTAGAACGACTATGGTTCATCTCGAACATGACGGATGAAAGCCTTGGCATTGTTTATGGTCGGAACGATGTCGTCCACACAGCAGATCCTCCCTCTCCGCGCAGCTGATGTGACCATAGGAACGGAATATCCGATACAGTTTGGGATCAGTAGTGCCGCAGATTCTGCCACGATGTGCCGCAATCTGAATAAGGATCACCATTTCCAAATTTTTCCTCATGGTAGTCTCCTGATGTTGGACTAGTTTTCGTATGCTATTTGAGACGCACGTCATTGGAAACATTTTATAGGTAATGATGGGCTCTCCGTTACTATGCTTCACGTTTCGAAGGGTTTCTTCATTCTGCTCATTACTATTTCACTACTCTGTTATGATTAAGCTTCGAAAGCTTTGTTGTTTGTTATGAGAAAATGTTGTAATTGGTATAGCATTCAAGGGAAATACATGCTCCTTGAATATAGCATAAAGTCAAGTAAATTAAACATTAATTTAATTTAGTGAGGTCAAATTAACGATGGTATCGTCGATTAGGAGAGATAGAGTTAAGACAATTACCAATTCCAGTGTTAATAACCTTGCGAAACACGTATGTCTGTCTCCAAAAAAAACAATAACCACAAGACCAAAGAGTTTTGTTTAAACATGAAATTACAGCATTTCAATATTTTCAATAAAAATGATATCAGAACACTATAGAAATGATTCCTTAAAGTGTTAACAAAACAACCCACAAAGAAGTATTCAAACGAAGATAGTATTTGTCACATATGCCATTCTGGGTTGATTTCTATATTGGTATTACACGAGAGTTTTTTTTAGCTTTTCTTTGTCTTGATAGAAATTAAAATCTATTGGTTGATTGAACGCCAGCGAGGCTAGAGGTTGCATCAGTCGGTAAAAGAAATTTCTAGGAGTTGCATCAGTCACGTGACATAGAGACGTCTATGCGGTTGGTTGAGAGTATGAATTGAAAACGAGTCTGATGACAACTTCCGCCCAGAGACGGTGATTGCGTGAGAATCAGTCTGTGCGTGAATGTCCTACTGAAAGGTTGTGTATTCTAACATCTCTAAGTTTTATTAAGAAAGAAGCCTATGTTATGTTATTATTTCATCTTGTTGATCTACTATTGTACATAAGCTGTACTTATGTTTTATTCAAATAAAGTTCCACAGTTTCGTTTTCTACAAACAATCTTTTACAGTGAATTCTAGTTTGACATTAATTTAATTATTTTTATAGAAGATTGAATCCCCGGCATCACAAGGACATTACATCATTCAACATCGAATAACCTTGTGACAGTAGTATACCTTTCCAGCAGTATTGTTCTCCAGTTATGACTGCCGACAGGTTTGTACGAGCCGTCTGCTATCAGATCAGTGAAGGGATAGATGTTTAGGGACACAAAGATTTTGGTCTTTTTCTGCGACACGACAGTCAGAAAAGGTCGTAACCTGAAACCAGGCATGCATTATGTCAATCTATATATATATATATATATCTCAAAGTCGACATAAGTTCAAAGTTCAGCCGAGCTCTAATAAGTAAATGGCGAAGATTCCATGGCGCAGCATGGTGTGAATGGAAAATGGTTTATCCAAATCCGCTTATTTTCATTCACAAAATAGCATAGCATAGAGGAGCATTTTGTGAATGAAACTGGTGTCTATAATTCTCTTCTTCTCAATTTATCATAATATTAAGTAAGTATTTACAGATTGTATTGTGTCGTAAGACTCTTGAAACTAGAACGACAATACACAGAGTCTACTCTCAGGTTTGACTTTAGAAGTACTTTAATTATTATCACTTCCATTTTCAATTTTTATTTATATATTTCCGGATATTATTTTTAGCGGCCCCCGAAAGGGGAAAAGCCGCTATTAGGTTTGTGCAAATGTCCGTCTGTCCGTCTGACATTCTCAGGGCGCCAAAACTAGAAGAGATACGAAAAATATTTTTTCACCATTAAATGCGGCTTGAAAAGTTTAGGTGCAACGGCTTCTTTTAGTTTTCTAAAACCAAACCGTTTAATTATGCACGCAATTTTTTTAATAATAAAACACCAATTATGCCAGAATTACGTAAATGTAAGGGAGGAAATGTTACTAGAATAAATGCTCTTGGCATGCAGATATCACGCTCATTTTTTAAAATGAATTTCTGCCTGTTTGTCCGTCTGTCCGTCTGTCAGACTCAGAGCGCCAAAACTAGGAGAGATATGAATAATTTAATTTCACCATTAAATGCGGCTTGAAAAGTTTAGGTGTAATGGCTACTTTTAGTTTTCTAAAAGCAAACCGTTTAATTTATAAATTAATTATGCAAGCGGTTTTTTAATAACAAAACACCAATTCTAAAACAATTACGTTAATGTAAGGGAGGAAATGTTACTATAAGAAATGCATATTGAATATAGATATCACGCACATTTTTTAAAATGAACTTTTAGCAGCGGCTTTCGTGTACAAGCGTAAAGCCCGGAAATGACATGATTCTAAACTAATTTCTTAAATTTTAAAAAAATCAGATTTTTATAAAAAAAAATTGTTTAGTGCCCCCATTAGAATGAAAGAAGCATATTTTTGTGCGTTTTGTCTGTTGGTTGGTCTGTCCGTCACGGTTAGAAAAAAAAAACACTAAAGGCTTTTGAAAATATAATTTAACCTTTACTGTTCTTTCAGAAATATTGCGATAGTTTAACGATGGTAGCATTCAGGAATTGAGCCAGGGACCAACGATAAATCCGAACTAAAGTCTAGTGCGCAAACATCAAGATAAGGCAAGTTTATACCCTGCTCGCCATCCTCCGTCGTCCAGCGAGAAGTTAATTATTTTCAACTTAGAAGGAACATCCGAAACATCTTGCGAATAGGCGGATCTGACAGGGATCCGACTTCGACGGGGGCCGCCTCTGAGTTTTTGTATCACACAAACTCTCTTTGTAATCTTGTTTTTACTTTACTTTTACTTTACTAAAGATTTTAATAATTTCCGGAGATTTCCAGGACTTTTTCGTAGGCCTATATTTGCGATTTCAGGAGATTTTCAGGGGGCTCCTGTTAAATCAAGATGCAGAAGAAATCTCTTATATGCTATAAAATGGTTTAATTTAATAATTAATACACCTAAAAATTAGCACAGGTCCAAAAAAAGTGCGGGCCCACTGCTTTCGCATATGTTACAGTGCCTAAGGCCAGCCCTGCAAACTAGCGGCGTATGCTATGCCACACATATATTAAATAATGTGCATGTGGACAGCACAACGACCAACCGCCTTTACTTTTCCCCAAGAAATGTTAGGTACGCTTTACAGCTGGATGGACTCAGAGGCGCCAAAAGATCCAAAAACTTAATTCAGAATTTGAACCCGGGACAAAGCGCATTACCGCTCAGGCACTGCATCACCGTGGCTTTGCTTCCGAACTGGGGTCTGCGGTTTGAATAGCAGCACTGGACTAAAAGCAATAACACCATTCTCAAACAACAGTAGCCCTTGACTAAGGATGATAACTACATTGGACTAATGGTAATAATATCATTATAAACAACAGTAGCATTGTACTATAACAGTAATACTGCACTATGGGTAATGACACCATTCGAAAGCAACAGTAGCACTGGAGTCTGGACTATAACAGTAAAACTGAACCAATGGTACTAAAACTATTCTCAAACAACAGTAGCATCGAACTATAACGGTAGCACTGGACCAAGGTTAATATCATCATTCTCAAACAACAGTAGCACTGGATCAAGGGTAATAACACCATTTACAAACAAAAATAGCTCTGGACTATAACACTAGCCTGGGACCAAGGGTAATAGCACCATTCTCAAACAACAGTAGCAATGGACTATAACACTAGCCTGGGACCAAGGGTAATAGCACCATTCTCAAACAACAGTAGCAATGGAATGTAATATTAGCCTGGGACCAAGGGTAATAGCACCATTCTCAAACAACAGTAGCAATGGACTATAA
>JADKLZ010079391.1:3220950-3230990 GCA_021533235.1 Biomphalaria straminea
AAACGTGACATGAAGCTATTTAAAATCGACACTAGCAGCTGGGAAGAGGTGGCACTGGATAGATCCACATGGAAAGAGAGCATAAGAGAAGGGTCTCGGATTGCAGATGCCATACACAACAGAAGCAGAAAGAAGGCTGAAAATGTAGCTCCGCCTGGTGATTTTATATGCCCAACCTGCAACCGCAGCTGTGTATCAAGGATTGGCCTCTTTAGCCACACAAGAAGTTGCAAAGGGAAAAGATCGTCTCACGAGACGTAAAATGCCACAAAAAAAAACGTAATCTCTATTATTCTTATCCCAACCCAGACTGGGCCCCGCGCAATTCATTTCTCATAGGGCCCCCGCAATAGTTAAGACTGGTTCTGCTCTAATTGACTTTGCCATCACCTGCTGTTAATACTTCACTGGCACAAGGACATAGATAAAATAGACTAATTAAAATTAAAAAAAAAACAATCTATATCACTCGAAAATAGCCTACCAGATCTAGGGAAAGATTTTCCAAAACACTAAATAAGTCTTCACTGAGATCCGAACCCAGGATCCCAGGTTCGAAAGCGAATTGTTAAACTTTGGTACCGTGCCCCCACTTCCCATTCTTGTTAACATTTTTAGCTGCATTTCTTTTATTCATCAATATATTTTTAGTTGTTCAATCCCACGTTTCAAAGCATTACTTTGTATAGTGGGAAGCATGGTCGAGAGGCTAAGTGCGCTTGAACTTTGCTTGGCTTGGCTACCTAGAAGGGCGCTTGAGGTTCGACTCGGGCAGAGTTGTGTTTACTGAGCGCCTAAAGGCAGCACGGAAAACCAACTCCTAGATACCCTCTCCCCCCCCCCCACTGGTCCACAAATGAGATTGGAACAAAGCGCTCTGAGCATGCTATAAGCATGAAAGTAGCGCTATATAAAAGCTATAATAATAATAGTAGCTTATCATTCATTCCTAGAGCTTTAAGGTCCAATATCTTTTGTGAACATGTGGAACCAACGGTTCATGCTAGTGGTTTTTTTTATACCTAAAGGTCCACAAACATGTACAAAACATAACATTAAGAGAGTGTGTCATTCTAAAATTCTTGGAAAAGGTTTATTTTCTAGCTAGTGATGCTCAGATGACCAGTGCTATAACCAACGGCTATGTCGCACCAAGACTGGCCACAACTAGGTCCGCAGTTATGTCCTCAGACATTACAAAATTAAATAACTATAAAACTGTGTGTATTGAAGAGCTATTTTTCAACGCGAACTTCTTTTAAGTAGATATGTTAAATATCATATAAACAAGATTACAAAGAGAGTTTGTATGATACACAAACTCAGAGGCGGCCCCCGTCGGAGTCGGATCCCTGTCAGATCCGCCAATTCGCAAGATGTTTCGGATGTTCCTTCAAAGTTGAAAATAATTAACTTCTCGCTGGACGACGGAGGATGGCGAGCAGGGTATAAACCTGCCTTATCTTGATGTTTGCGCACTAGACTGTAGTTCGGATTTATCGTTGGTCCCTGGCTCGTTTACTGCATGCTCCCATCCCCTCCTGTGGAAGGTTTAAAATAGGGAGTAAACTATCTTTAACTCGGAAGAAACAATCGAAACATGTAAAACAAACAGACACATAACCCGGGAGCGTCGAGATAATCAGTTCAGCACGCTAACTGGTTACAAACTAATAGCCTGATATATACAATATGTCACACGAGCGATTTTAAATAATCTTTCAGCATTGATATGTAGAGATGTAGATGTACAGAAACTAAACTTCTGTTTTAGCACTCTTAATATATATCTTATTAATTATTATTATTAATAATTTGGATGTAATTTAGATAAAATTTAGGTAAAATTAAAAGAAAAAGTCCAGATAATCAATAGAATGAATGCAATATTAAATTTAAAAATAGAAGATTAGTTTTAGTTTATTATAACATTTCAATGTAGATCTAGACATAAATATCCGGAACAATCTATTATAGATATTTTAAACTATCGCAATATTTCTGAATGAAAAGTAAAGGTTAAATCATATTTTCAAAAGCCTTTAGTTTTTTTTTATCTAACCGTGACGGACAGACCAACCAACAGTTAAAACGCACAAAAATATGCTTCTTTCATTCTAATGGGGGCAATAAAAATATTTTTTTTTAAATCTGATTTTTAAAAAAGTTTAAGAAATTAGTTTAGAATCATGTCATGTCCGGGCTTTACGCTAGTACACGAATGTAGCTGCTAAAAGTTCATTTTTAAAAAAATTATATCAAAGATAAACGATAGATCTTATTTAGTGCCCCAGCGGTCAAAATATACATCTTCCGTGCTTTGATCTCTCAACGTTGGCCTTGTAAAGCCGATGTTCATCTCTTTTATGTGTTGGTTACTTAGATAGTGAATACTCATAAGTTTGAACAAAATAAAACGTGAAACCGTATGTAATGTATAATATAATCAATTGTCGTAAATTAGGTTTCATTTATATTTCATACTAATTAGGTTTTTTCTCATTAAATACTGCTGGCATAAAATATTTTAAAAAATTAGATTTTGAGCTTTTAGAAAAAAAAAAGTAGCCGTTGCATCAGAACTTTGAATGATCTATATTATCGTGATGTCAGATTTTCATTTTCTCTTCTACTTTCTGGGCACTAAACGGGACAGACAGACAGACGGACAGACAGGCCACACAAAACTAATAGCGTCTTTTCCCCTTTCGGGGTCGCTAAAAAAGTAAAGTTCCCCTTTTAGATTTTCTGATCTATAGGGCAAATGAAATAAAGGTCATCTGTTTATTTCACCTACGGTTAAAGAGGGTGTTATGTGGCCAGCACATCGTCCAATTGTAGACTCTTCTTTTAATATTCAAGTTTAATATCCAAGTTCTTTTGCCAAAGAATATATTGGCCACTTATATAAGCCTTCCATTCTTTCAACATTTACTCTCGGCAGGGGACACAACTGCATTACACTTCCCTGTTAGTGTGTTTATTTTTAGGGCCTTTAGGAGGCCTCTCATTAAGCTGGTGACATTTTCCTTGTCGAGTTACTTTTTCTATCAAAGTAAGATACTTTAGCTATTTTATTCAAAATCTTCAATAGCTTATTTATAAAAATGAAAAAAATAGATAAGTAGTTTTCAAATTAAACATTTTCTTTATTGATAATATGGTAACTTTTGTATCTTCCGTAAGGCAACTGGGGATGGCAGCGGTTATCCAAACCCAAGACAGCCATCTCTCGTCTCTCTGCGGGAGATTTTGACTAGAATGCATATTATCGTCAACATCCGAAGTTTAGGTCACTCTTCCACGGGATTCGAACCCCGGACCCCAGTTCGGAAGCCAAGAGCTTTACCGCTCAGCCACTTCGCCTCTTTAAATATCATATATCATATCCTATTTTTATATACCTTATTAACCTACCATAGGCAGAACCTACTACCACTGCAGCCCAACATAACTAACACTTCTGTACGACAGTTATGAACAAGTAGAGAAAAAACAACTTACATAAACATATTCCTTTAGAACGTTCAAAACAGTCTCTGCCATTACATTTTTCAGAACAGTTTCCCTTGCAATCTAGTCCGTAAGTAAACTTGGGACATTCTAAAACAATTAAAAATCCAAACAAGACAACATTGAAAGTTTAATAAATTTACTATCGTCGAGGGGTTATATATGCTAATTTATTGTGATTTTTTAAAGCAAACTATGAAATATGAGCTGCCGCACTGAGCATCATATACCTACGCCACTGTATAGCTTATATCGGTTAAAAAGATTTATATATAATGCCTAATAAAACGAAAAAAGAGGTCCGTTTCGTGTATATACTAATCTATAAGATGAAAAGAATGTTCTGTGAAGCTGTCGTAACCGGAAGTGCCAATGGATATAACACTCCACTTACCTATAAAAATGCTTCTATTGTTAGGGTCCCAAATCAAAACCATTCGGTATAGAAGTCCTGAGCAATGACCTGTGACTTCATTATCTCTGGGCAGTTTAGACCAACAGCTCGTTGCCACGCAGAAAACACCAGTGACTAGGCAGTGAGCTGTTGGTCAAAAATGCAGACGGGTTGTAACGTTGCAGAGCAGTGTCAAGGCTCTCCTTAACGATATGTCTCACTCAGATAGTTAGTGCGAACATGTCCCAATATTGGCCTACACGTGTTGCTCAGATATTTAGTCAGGCTTGTAATGATGCATGCGTCGGTTGAAGTTAATGTACTTTTACTTTAGCTTGATAGAAACCTCAGATGCTTGAAAGTATATATATAGTTCGTCCATCGTGGTTCGATGATGACCACTTTGTCATCCACTGGGCTGAGGGCTTTGCACTGGGGTTTTGTGCCTCCTCATGTGGCTGGTGAGACCTATGCGAGCCCGGAATGTTCGGCCGCACTCTGGGCAGGTAATTCCAGCTGGAGCTAGTGTCATTCGCCTTGCTTTCCTTCTCTGGCGTTTTTCTTTCGCAAGCGTTGTTCTTTTTTCCTCAGCAACCTGTGCGCCGGATCTCACAGCGCGGCGCCATGATGCTCTGTCATGTGCCTCTGTCTCCCAGGTGCCTGGGTCAATGTTGAACTCCTTTAGAGAAGCTTTGAGGGTGTCTTTGTAGCGCTTTTTTTGCTTGAAAGTACTGTTCGAGGGAATATCAGATGCGAGTATTAACGTGGACTATACATCGCCACCAGGGGTTGCTACTGCATAACTAAGCCCTTACTGTTATAGCACAATAAATAACTTTATTATAGAATGGGTCACAGTCAAGTCTGTTTCTATAGTGATGTAATTCCCGTCAATAGTCTAAAATCAACTTAACTACATTATGGCAATGTCTTCGATTCTGAAGATTAAGGATGAGTGCAGCGTTTCTATATCATATCATATCAAACCCACCAACTGAGACGTCAATAAAATGTCGCGTTTAAAATCCGTCTACTAAAGTGCGTCTCTAAACTAAACCAAATGCACAACAGGGAGAAACAGTTATCTCTGACAGATGAAGAGGCGAAATAAAGAAACGTGCATGTAATCTAAACAAGTAACTAGCAACAGACAAAAATAACACTTTTTTGAAACACGAAGCTTATTAAAGGGAAAGAACCACTAATTAGTGCTATGTATAAGAAATGCGCAGGGTTTAGCTCCCTTTTTGCTATATAAAACAGAATTATTGAATTCGTACTAAATGATTTATAAATTAGTTAGTTTTTTTATTGGTTCGTGCATTGTCATCGACTATAAATAATCTTGCTAAATTTTAACTTGATCCGAGAATGGGAAATACGGAAAAAGAACATGTCGATACGCAATAAGGGGATTAAATCCATATAAACATCCATGTCAGACATGTTTAACGTATTTATAAGTTTCCTTGGTTTCACTAACGAATAATATATGTGATAAGTCTTACCATCTTCGCAAAGGTTGTTTAAATTGGTTCGGCCATTCACGCAGCTGGTACATGCGCCACTGTTAATGTCACAGTTATCTAAGCAAAGGTCCGAGCAGGCTAGGAGGCAACCTTTCCCCCACCTCCCCGCTGTATCGCAATCTGGACACAGGAAGAAGTAGAATATAGTTTTATGAGCATACAGAATATTCTATTTTTATCATTAAAATAGAAAGAAAAAAATACAGCAACATTATTAACAATATTATGCAAAAAAAAATAAATAACAAAGACAGTTGAGTCAACCATACTAAGACATATAAGACTACTTACATATTTAGAAGGCTTCATTAAGCCAAACGAAAGTGACATAAAATGGTAAGACGCGACCATAACATGAGCTTTTTAAAGACATCTATAATAAGACATATTACAAGATCTTTGGGGCTCGCAATGACCTTCCTTCAGGGAACAGTACCTAGAAAAGAAGAAGAGGCAGACAGAGAAAGCGTCGAAAGGACAACATAAAGGAATGGAAGGGCCTGCCATTGAAAGATGATCTAAGGCAAAAAGACGATCGACGAATCTTGCGTGGTGCACCAACGGTCTCACATACTAAGGATTTTTTGAAGGATTGGTAAAAAAAAAATATAATAATAAAGATTGGGAGCGGGGGGGGGGGGGGGCTACATTGACAGAGTACCACGTAAACAAAACGAGAAAATACCTGAACTTTTATAAGTGTCCTCGTCTATGAGTCCATCTCCGTCGTCGTCTGAGGATCATATTGAAATAGAAAATAATGTCTTTGTTCTCTATGTGATGCTAATTTGTTTGATACATTCAATTCCCTGACATCTTTCTACAAAAAGGAAAATTATGTAAGTGAAAGTAGCTGCTTTAAATCCAGCTGATGTCATCTTCCGGGTGCATGGATACATGCACGTGATTATACTTCCGGTTACAAGTAAACCCCATTAGGGCATCTGTTTGAGGCAAACATCCTCACAAAATCTAAGAAGATTCTAGAAATAAAAAATCACCCTTTGGGTCAGGATTTTGCTATTTTACCATCACAAAAGAGATACAAGACACCGATAGCAAGGACAAACAGACACAAAAACTCTTTTGTTCCTCTGGCAATCAGATCATTAAATAGAACCAATCTAATGTAAATTTTTCATATGTTAATTGTGAGTGAGTCTGGTGTGAAGTACATTTTTTAAAATAATGTTTTGTTTTGTATAATGCACAAATTGTAAGACAAATTTCCTTACGAACAATAAAGATTATTATTATTATTATTATTATTATTATACCATCTGAGACTTACAATTGGTCTTTGTGTAGCAGGTATGAAGCAGGCTTAGCTTTCTCTACTGAAATTTCTGTTTTCTCAATGGAGCCCATTTACATTTATATTCATTGGTTAAGGTTGTAAAGATTTCCTTTACTAATTATGTATACTTAAACAGGAAGTGTTGACATGTAAGGCTTCGTTACAGCATGTCGCTCTTAGAATAAATAATTCTTTGAATAAATATTCAAACATTTAACTGTAAAATGTTCAAAATCTTCTGGAAGAGCAGGCTATGGAACATTTGTTGAGTTTCTAGTCTCCTGACTCAGTCTAAAGTCTAAATCGTTGGACAATGTGGTAGTGTTTACAGTTTGGATGAGGAGGTCATGGCAGTCTGTGAAGTTTTATTTCGTTTACGTGAAGTTTTATAAGTCATTGATTCTCAACTCGGCTGAGAAGATTTTAGTGCAACACAACATTGTAGTAGTCACTTACTAGTCACTAACTCAAATTCTGAACTACATTCTTTGAAAAGCCCTGGGCCGTAGCCCCCCCCCCCATATCGACACTGTCACACTGTCACCATGGCTTCACACAACATAAATCTCAATATAAACCAACGCTGTGGCAGCCCTGTAATAAAGTTATAAAGCAGTGGGTACCGAGTCACATAGATGTGACTCGCAAAAACCATTGCTGACTCCCTGGCCCACCATTGAGGGGTAACTCCACCTACCTACCGAGCAGGCTCTGAGTTTCATCATGCGCTGTCAACAATAACTAAAAATAGAAACTGAAAAATGCTCTGAAATATGTGTTCTCAAATATCTATGAGTCTAGGGGCGCATGATGAGCACTGACCGGACTTTCATCTTTCCCAGGCCTGAGCAAGCTATTATAGCACAGTGCAGGACAGGCCACTGTCCTGTTGGCTCATATTCTCACAGCTATGGCCAAATTTTGTTTCGCGGTGCCCCTGCTGCGGGGAAAAAGAGGAAACCTTGTCTCATATTCTTTTTGACTGACTTGCTGATCTCCCTCTGACTTGCTGATCTCCCCCTGAATTACTGATATTCCTTGACTTGCTGATCTCCCCTTGACTTGCTGATCTCCTCTTGACTTGCTGATCTCCCCCTGACTTGCTGTTCACCCCCTGACTTGCTGATCTCCCACTGACTTGCTGATCTCCCGCTGACTTGCTAATCTCCCTCTGACTTCCTGATCTCCCCCTGACTTCCTAATCTCCGTCTCGAAAGGTCTGGGAAACTACAAATTCTCGACCTGTTTGGTGACATGTATGCATTACGCAAAATAGGATTTCACATCTCTAGGGCTCACTTACGTAGAGTTTAATGATAATGATGGCTGTACAGTTAATCAAATATTTTCTAATGCTTGTGGTCGAATTTAAACAATGGATCCAATAATGTCAAACATTCTAAATTACATAGTCCCTTGTGCTGTTAACACTTGAAACTATATCAATATATCTTAAGATTGAAAGGCCTTATTTTTCTATCATGGAGTTTTTCCCCACTGGTTAACCCTTATAGTTGTCGATTATTGTGCAACATTTGCGAATCTGTGGTTTTAACACTGAAAACTAGATTTATATATCTTTAGACTAAAAGACTGTTTATCTTTTACTTTTATGTAGCGCTCCAATTGTTTTAATGAATCATAAAAAAAAAGTAAAGTTCCCCTTTCTGACCTTGTGGTCTATAGGGCAGATGATGTAAAGGTCATCTGATTCTGTGGCCCACAGTTAACGAGGGTGTCATGTGGCCAGCACAACGGCCTACCGCCTTTACTTTTCCCCAGCTAATGTCAGGTACGCATTAGAGCTGGGTGGACTCAGAGGCGCCCAAGGATCCCGAAATAAAAATCACCAGGATTTGAACTCGGAACCCCCGGTCCAGAAACCAAGCGCTTTACCGCTCCGCCACCGCGTCTCATATCCACTACAAAAGAGTTTGTTAAGGTTTTCTTATAATGAACTCCCGTTTTAAATCGAGATGCGTATCTGAAGAGTTTGACATAAAATGCAAGCATCTACTTAAAAGAAAACATCTTATCTAATCTTATAAAATACCTACGCTACTTTCAAACAAAACGATGATTATGTCTTACTTTGTATATCTAGGTCAATCTCGTCATGATTGAGAGTTTTCGAGAGTACTAGTTTAACGGAATCTATTTTTTTTTTTAAAAAAGGTCAAGTTTTAGCGATTTTTTTTACCGCTAAAAATAGATTATTTAGACCTAGGTGTTCAAACCAAACAATCTTTTATCAAGCATTCAGGCGTGACCATCAGTACTTCCGCTACTGTTTGTTTTTGTCTTACCTAATCCATTTCTATATTCCTCATCGACAATTCCATCACAGTCATTGTCTTGTCCGTCTTGCTCACTCTGATCAGAAGGACTACATTCATACTGAAAACAAGAAAACAAATAAAGAAAATAATTGTTATATTGTTGTTTAATATAGCATTCATTAGTTATTTAGAGAAAAACGTGGCTTGAACCTTTTTTCGTAGAATGCCAGTAGGTCGACTCCCACAAAACATTATGTATGGCGATCTAATAGATGGCAGGAGAGCCGCTGGTCGCCCACTTTTACGTTATACGGATGTATGCAAACGCGACATTAAGCTCTTCAAAATCGACACTAGCTGCTGGGAAGAGGTGGCACTGAATAGATTCACATAGAGAGAGCATAAAGGAGGGGTCTTGGAGTGTAGATGCCATACTCAACAGAAGCAGAACGAAGGGTGAAAATGCAACGGAGCCTGGTGATTACTTATGCCCAACCTGCGATCAAGGATTGGCCTCTTTAGTCACACAAGAAGTTGCAAAGTGAAAAGATAGTCTCTCGAGACGTAAAATACCTCAGAGTTATTAAGAGAAAAACAATTTAAAATGCACGTAGTCAGACGTAGTGTTCCGATAACGAAGTTACTCTTAGTTTATTGATACATTATATAAGCTCTGCTTTTGAATTAGGTATATCTAATATGTCTCGTATATGTATCTAGATCTAGAAACAGTTTTAGACCTTAAGAGTTCTACATAAGCAGCCTAGATTTAGATCAAGTTGACTGAACGTGCCAGTAAATATTAAGACACTAAAAAATATATAAAGTAGTTCTGGCCTAGTCGACTAAGACGTCTGCAAATCGAGCTGACTACCAGAGTTCAAGTCTGATATTTATTTATATATATAATTTATTTTAAGTTCTATAATGGTTTTGTCTTTTTCAAGATGTATTATTTGTTAAAATGGATTTATTATTTGTTAAAATGAGTTAATTTTATTTTTATTGTCAGTTGCGTTACTTCAAAG
>JADKLZ010079391.1:3245632-3258948 GCA_021533235.1 Biomphalaria straminea
TTTTTTTAACAGCGATATACATTAAATGTGAAATTTCTATGAAATTCGTTAAAGCCGTTTTTTTTTTGTTGTTGTTGTTTTTCTTAGATCAGAGTCTATGAATGTTCCATATAGGTCCTGAAGGTTCAATGAAACTATGACTTAAATAGCGGTATAGTAGAGCCCCACTTCTCGCTCTCTCTCTCTCTCTCTCTCTATCGCTCTCTTTCTCTCTCTCTCTCTCTCTCTGTCTCTCTCTGTCTCTCTCTGTCTCTCTCTGTCTCTCTCTCTCTCTCTCTCTGTCTCTCTCTTTCTCTCTCTCTTACAGGGCTTTAAGTAATAAAAAAAGATAAAAAATGTAATTAAAATGAATTCAAGTATTTATTAAATTCAGTTACAACACAAATGGCGAAAATATGTAGTACATGTAGTATTGTGGGAAGCGTGGTGGAGAGTACGCTTGAATTTGGGCTTGACTTGGCTACATTTGAAAGGGGCTCTAGGTTAGACACTCAAATCAAGCAGACTTGTGTTTACTGAGCTTCTAAAGGCAGCTCGGAAAACCTTCCTCCAGATACCCCACCTCCCCTGTGGCCCACAAATGAGACTGGACCATAGCGCTCTGAACATGCTATAAGCATAAAAGTATCGCTATATTAAAGCTATAGTATAATGCGCAATACAAATACAGTTTAAAATATACTTACAATTTTTTTGAGTCTAGCAGATGTTGAACAGATTTTGATCTCTGTACGGGAAGTTCCATGAGCCCGCTATGTTCAGCGCTTCCTGGGTTTGTTAAAGACATGGTTACCTTAAACATAGACCAATCAAAATAAGTCATTGATATTGTTTGTTATTATTATAGCTTTTTTATATAGCGCTACTTTCATGCTTATAGCATGCTCAGAGCGCTTTGGTCCAATCTCATTTGTGGACCAGTGGGGGGGAGGGGGTTCTGGATGTAACGGGTAAGCTTCGGGCAGGAGGGGCTCGTTAGCCATGGCTGGCTACCCACCTAGGAGAAGGAAAACTCTGAATTCAAACCTCTGCTGCCTTGCAGTTATACCCAATCAAGGGAAAGGCTTCGGGAGTCAACCCTGAGGAAAAATCAGGAGCTGGCGACCCTAAGGCAGTTTGCAGCACCCAGTGCTACACTCTGGCAGAACCTGCGACGCTGCTGACCCCAAACTGTATCGGCACTGCCGTTCCTTTGGATACTTCAGCTGCGTGGAGAGGGGGGAACTGATGTGTGGGCGACATCGTTCCGACCACAGCTTATGCCCAGGCATTCATCTCATGGAAATGAGATGATCCATAGTCGCTTCGCGACTGACGGTGGCCATAGGCATAGGGGGGGAGGGGGTATCTAGGAGTTGGTTTCCCGTGCTGCCTGTGGGCGCTCAGTAAACACAACTCTGCCCGAGTCGGGTGTCGAACCTCGAGGACCTTCTAGGTACCCAAGCCAAGCCAAGCTCAAGCCGCACTTAGCCTCTCGTCCACGCTTTAAAGCGTTATGTGTATAACGCGTTTACCTTATCTTATCTTATACAATACGGACGTTACTTCAAAAAAGAAGATGATTACGTCCTACGTGTCATGCATTCAGTCACGCATATTAACCACCTTTTCCTAGAGCGTTCTCCCTTTTGATCAGCTCTTGCATTGACCCATTAGGTTTAAGGATTTTCGGTACGCCCATGACTTCACGCAATTCTTATAGATGCCTGACATTTCTTAGGGAAAATGTTAAAAAGGTTGATCGGTGGAGCTTACCTCATGCCACCCTCGTTTACCGTTGGCCATAGAAATATCAACTATCCTATTGGTTGCTTGAGGGCACGGTGGCTGAGCGGTAAAGCGCTTGGCTTCCGTACTGGAGGTCCCCGGTTCGAATCCTGGCAAGACTTGGATTTTTATTTCGGGATTTTCGGGCGCCCTTGAGTCCGCCCAGCTCTAATGGGTACCTGACATTAGTTGGGGAAAAGTAATGGCGGTTAGTCGTTGTGCTGGCCACATGACACCCTCGTTAACCGTAGGCCACAGAAACAGATGACCTTTACATCATCTGCCCTATAGACCACAAGGTCTGAAAGGGAAACTTTACTTTTTACTTTTTTACCATAGATTGCTGGGCCTAAAAGGGGTACCTAACTTATCGTCTCCTAGCAACAGTAAGGCTCAAATGATTTTGTAGACACATAAGACACACAAGACACATAAGACACATAAGATACCTAAGACACACAAGACACATAAGACACACAAGACACATAAGACACACATGACACATAAGACTGACGGTTTCTGTGCTATGTTTAGACGACATTAACCTGTCGCTTCTATAACTAGATTATATTAGTTGTTTCTGAGGTTGATTCAGTAATGGAGTGTGATTTACTCGACCACAGTTTTATCATTCTTATAAAGTGTATCCGAGTATTTCAAAATAAACTACCAGAAAAGTGGAGCGGTTATTTATTTGCTCTAATGACGAGCTACTGCAAAAGTTCTTTAAGTATTTTAAATATAAACCTTAATAAGGTAGTCTTTTTTTTTATTGAAAGCATAGCATAACAGATGTGTCCAATGGAAACATTATATAGACCAGCTTAGGTGCCAACCTGCTTTAACTCTTTCTCTCCGTTTTAATTTTTTCACGTTCCAATAGTATTATTCATTTTGTTAATTCGTACGTCATTACCATGTTATGATTAAACTTCAATAACTCTTTTGTATGTAATCAGGAAATGTAATTTAAGGTATATAACTATAGAATAATGCTTGCTTTTTTTATATAACACAAATTCAAGTTTTATAATGCCGAAAATTAATATAATTTAATGGGGTCAAATCAACGTTGGTATCGTCAGATAGGAGTGAAAAAGTTAACTGGGATTGAAGATAGCACTTGAATGCTGACACCTTTGGAACGAGTTGGAGATCAGTTACAAAAGTCGCGGGAGAGCAAAAATAAAATCCACTTATGAGGACAGACGTAGTAGTCAAAAAGAAAATCATAATCGACCACAGGCGTACAATGGTTATGTCTGCTTTGGGTGTAGCAAAATATGTAGGTCGCAGTCGGGACTAAGTACCCACGTGAAATAACTGAAATAACAGCACTCCTCATTGATCTTGGAAGTCGAAGACAAACCTTATCACATTGTTAGTTTAGCCTTATCACTGACATCATTAATCAAATACACATTGAGTTTTGACTACAGTTTTTACTAAGCGTATATGAACTTGGGGGGGGGGGGGCGCGGTGGTCGAATGGTTAAGCGCTTGGCTTCCGAACCTGAGGTCCTGGGTTCGAATCCCGGTGAAGACTGGGATTTTGAATTTCGGGATTTTAAGGGCACCCCAACTCTAATGAGTACCTGACTTTAGTTGGGGAAAGTAAAGGCGGTTGGTCGTTGTGCTGGCCACATAACACCCTGCTCGTTATCCGTTGGCCAAAGAAACAGATGATCTTAATATCATCTGCCCCATAGATCGGAAGGTCTGAAGGGGATACTTTACTTTTTTACTATACGAACTTACTATGTCTGCTAGAAATGGTTAAACGTTATTTCTCCGACACACAATCTAGGATTAAGCTATTGTTAATTAATTATATTCTTTTGAGCATAAGCAGATGAGTAGACCAGACCGAAAGGATGCATGGTGGACGCTCTGCCGTGCGGAACAGTCAGTCCTAGCCCAGTTCCGAGTCGGACATTGCCCAATAGGTGCGTACTTTGGGCGATGGAGGGAGAACTTCGACACACGGTGCCGCCATTGCTTCGAGGACGATGAGACAATAGAGCACATTCTCCACGAATGTCGCGCTCTGCAAGATGAACGATCGGGACAAGGTAATGAGAGAGAGAGAACTGGTCCATGTGTGGCAAAGGGTCTGTCCTTGTACGGGGATAAGGCGACCCTACAACTCACTGCACTCTTCCTCTCAGCACGGTTTATTTCATATGGGGTATCTGATTCGGAGTCTCAAACAAGGGAAAGAAATTATACTTAGCTAATGTAGCAATATAGACTGAATTATGTCGCTGCTTTAATGTAACTTTTTAATAACAATAGATAAATATTCAATGTCGGCTAATGAGACTTGTGCCATGAGGTCAAAATCAGATCATACCTCTTTAAATTAGTCCTTTAAAATAGCGAATACGGTATACATTCACTCAGACACCCCTTACATTCTCCCCCCCCCCCCCTTTCATCTTCTAAACTCGTCCAGAGATGTTATAGGATCATGGCGTACGGAGAAAGCTAAAAGCATCAAATAGAGCTAAATAAAAACAATAGGTAAAACTATTTTTGATCGCACGGGTTTATTGTTGTTGGTCAGGGTCTATTACCAATTTAAGTACACGTCTAATAAGAACTAATTGCTACAATTACATTTCGTATAGGTATATGATTTTTGTTAAATAAAAATCTACAAAAGTCTAACGTTATCTTTTTTTGTTTCATTTTGGAGGCTGTGTTTTCTGTACCCCTTCTAGTTAACCCATCTCAGTTTTTTCCGTTTTTCCGTTAGTCGTTCTCTCTCAGATTGGCTTCAATGTTGTCCTTCTTTTTGTCAGGCTTTGTCCTCATTCTTGTCTTTTTTGCCTTTTTTTTTCTTCTTCTCCGTCCGGCTTAATTGATTCTTCGTTTCGTCCGCTTTGAGATGAAGTGCTGGTTTTTTCCTTAACTCACCACTTGCAATAAGTGTATGTAATAAAATCTCACACCAAAACAAAATGCCAATTGTTTTTAAACGTTACTTACCGTCATCTCTTCAGCAAGTGTATAAATGAGTAAATAGATTGTCGGGTCACGGAGTCTTGGGAAGGCCAGTAGGAACTCATTACCCAGTGCCGTCAAATTTACTGTTAAGGAAACAAAAGAAAACAAAAGTTTTAAACTATTTAATGGTTAATGGGCTCTGGCCTGCCTCAATACATCCCTACTTTCAGATCTCTCCTAAGCCTTTCGTCTCCATGCCCGAACCCCAAACTGTTGTAGACTTGCCTCCTCATCATCAATTCATCGCATTCGGGGTCTGCCTTTTGGGTCGCCTGCCTTCAATGGCGTAGCTAGGAATTTTTCATCGTTTGGAGGCCCCGGGGCTTGACCTCTTTAGGGGCCCCAGGATTTTGCGTAATATTAAATTTTTAATGTAAAAAAACACTAATTTGGGGGCCCCTTTCAAGTGGGGTCCCGGGGGGGATTTTCCAATTCTCCCCCCTCTACCTCCCACCCTAGCTACGCCACTGCCTGCCTTTTAGTTTTTGCCTTTAAACAATTTTCGCTCCTCTGTTATCTGACATACTTTCAAGGTGACCTGCCCAACCTCTGTTGGCTGCCTGGTCGAGCGGTTTGCACGCTGGACTGTCGTTTCGATTTATCGATGGTCCCGGGTTCAAACCCTGCCCGCTCCCATCCCCCATCGTCCGGAGGGAGGTTTGGACTAGGAAATAACTATCTTCAACTCTGAAGGAATTTCCGAAACATGTAAAACATTTTACAAACAAACCTAGACTGTTCCTTTTTTTTCTGTCACTATTGGTGCGTCTTTATACAATAAACATATCTCATGGTTAGTGCGTGTCCTTTAACCCATTGTCATCTCATATAGCACCGTAGCACTGTGACTTTTCTTAAGAATTTTTCGTTCCCAATTACATAGTAGATATGGATCAGCCAGGTAAGTTAAATTTGTAATAGATCTAAACCGACAATGAAAATTTCTGTTCAATTATTCTAATTTTATAAACCATTTTTTAAAGCGCTATTTCGTGCTTTTAACTTTTTAAATACTCATGATTATGTCTAATTACACATGGTACGGTAAAATAAGGAGAAGGGGGATAGAAAGAAAATGAACTTTGGGTGGATTTTTCCATAATTGGGTTTTAAAATCATTTTAAAAAAACAAGAAAAAAAGAAAATTGTATTTTTTAAAAAATCTTATGTCAAGTGTAATTGTATCTATTAATATGGATTGTTCAAGTAATTGTATGTGTAATTTAGCAAGACATATAATAAATCCTTGCGATTAGAAATATTTTTAACAATTACTTTTGTTTTTGCATTGACCAGTTGTGAAAGGGTGACAGAAGATGGAGCTGTCTTGGTGAACGTTAATACGATCGTTGTTTTTTTTTTTAATTCATTAAAAATGTGGTTTCAGGATTAGAGTCCTCAAGCACACTAATGTAGCTTGTACCACCACATCAGTCAAGTCCGATTTCTTTCCCTTGTTCAAGATAATAAACAAGATATATAATTGCCCACACATTTTTAAAACTAATTTTTTTTTTGTTTTTTTTTTGTTTTTTTTTAGTGATACTTGTGTTGTCAGGTAAAATAAAAAAAAGATTATGCAAAATTTCAGATTGATTGGAGATTGGGTGTGGGAGAAATAACTTTTACCATACAGAGGGAGCTGATATAAACTTTGCAAATAAAAAGGGGGGGGGAGATGACAAAAAATTACAACTGTTAGCTCACTTATTCTCTTGTATTGAGCTACTTATTAATTAGAAAAAATGTATACTGTTATAAACCTGCTGGTGGCACAGACGGGGGAGTAGCGGAGTGTGTAGTCAGCCGACGCAAATCGCCCCAGGCAAGACGAGCGGTCAAGCGTTACAGGTTACTGCGATCAGCCGCGACGCGTCTCAACAAGAAGTTTCGGGAGAGTTCCGCGGCGTGAACACAGCTCAGGAGCGCCACGAGAATTATAATCGTCTGACCACCTAGAAATGTCGAGGGGCGTTCTGTCCTGTTCGAGAAGGCCAGCAGGGACCCTATATAAAGAGCGGAGGTGACTCAGTCGAGTCAGTCCAGAAAAGCGGTCCGGAGAATGAGTTCACGACAGAAGGTCCAGAGCACGGTCGACTTCAGCACAGTTCAGCGGTACGGTTCTGTACGGAGCATTACGACGGTTCAGTGCGGAGTACTGTCCAGTACAGTTGAGACGGATGGCGTCTTGATCTTGATCTATGATCGAGTCCGGCACATCGAGCCCAAGTGTGTGAAGTCAGTCCAGAACTGTTGAACCCAGTGCAAGCCCGGAACGAGACGGAGAGACCAGTGCAAGAGTTGATACGGCGATACGGTGCTATCGGAGAGATAATTCTACAGTCTGTGATACGTGTTGCCAATTGTACTATATTGGCTGTTCTTTATTGACATTAAACTTTTACGTTATTTGGAGCCCGGAGTTGTCAAGTTCTTTCAGTTGGTGGTGTATGGTGCAGTTTGCAGAGAACCTGGATAGTGAGATTCATAACAATACTTATATATTGTTTATTAAAATTCAGAGCGGCTAACTATAAGGATGAATAACCAAGCCAATACTACTACTTCAGCCAGATACGCTTTCACTTTTTCAAGATACAAAACAAAATAATTAATTATATATAGTAAATTAACTAATTGGTTATTATCTTTTATTGATTCTTGTGTTGTCAGGTAAAAGAAATTATTGAAATGAATCTCAGTTTAATCCGAGATTGGTTGTTGGTGAAATAGAGATGCATAGACTTGTTACTTACTATACATAAAGACAGAGTGAGTTGATATGAGCTTTGTAAAAAATAACATTTGTTTCAATATAGAAAAAAATATAACTTATGATGAAATGAAATAATTTCAGGAGAGTAAGGATTAATTTATATAAATCTCTTCATGGTTTAACAGTTTGGACACTAGGAAGTAAAGGAAAGATAACTCTTTTATTTCTGCGTTTCAGACTAGAGTTACCTTCAGTAGCTTAAGGGTCAAAACAAAAGACAAAAGGGGGGGGGAGAGAACACGTAGTATTCAGCCTTCACTAAATAGCTGGGCCGGAATGAATTATTGTGGGGCCCTATGCGTAACGGATTTGGCGGGGCTAAGTTTGAGTATGGATAAGTTCTTCTATGAATTTATTCATATTTTACAACGTACAGAATTACTTTACAAGCCTTGCGTGTAGCGAAGTCAGGCGGTATATCATGAAAATATATTTCCTACATTGAGCTCCTTCAAGGAATGCGGTATCGACATTCACGGCTGGGAAGCACTAGCTCTCGATCGCTCCTCTTGGCGTGAAGCTGTGAGTCTCGGAGTCTCAAGATTTGAAGCAAGAAGAGTAGCTAAGGCGAAAGAGCGCAGAACCAACAAAAAGCCAAGAGAAGAAGCATGCCTATCTGAAACTGACCAAACCTACCACTGCCACGTATGAGTCCGGCTTTTTAAAGCGAGGATTGGACAGTTATCTTCGAGTCCATAGGAAATGAGACATTTGCTCATCTTTGATCACGAAGAAGAAGCTTTATGTCTATGACATATATATATAGAACCATGTCATCATTACTTGTTTTTAGCTGGGTTTTTTTTTGGTCATGTATTACATACAGATTACCTGTGGTCGAGAAAGTCCCTGGTGCGAGTTGACTTAAGACAAGACAAATCCATGCAGCACTCATTCTTCTAGCATTGTCCTAAAAGAAAGACTAAAAAGAAAAAAAAAACACAATCACAATTTAAAAAATAAACCAAAATATAACATTTACACGCTTATCATTTGACAGAATTTTGGACCAGGGGCGTAGCTTGAAATTTTCCATCCATTGGGGGCCCGGGGAGCTTGAATTCTCCAGCTTCTCCCCCCACTCTAGCTACGCCACTGTTTAAAAAAGTTCCCTTATTTCAGACCTTGTGGTCTATAGGGCAGATGATGTTAAGGTCATCTGATTCTGTGGCCTACGGTTAACTAGGGTGCCATGTGGCCACCACAACGACCAACCGCCTTTACTTTTCCTAACTAATGTCAGGTACCCATTAGAGCTGGATGGACTCAGAGGCGCCCAAGGATCCCGAAATAAAAATCCCAGCCTCCACAAGGATTCGAACCCAGGACCCCCGGTTCAGAAACCAAGCGCTTTACCGCTCAGCCACCGCGCCTCCCGACGCCACTGTTTGGGACGCAACTATTTTCGAAATTGGAATTATTATATCTTTTTTGTGTGTGTTTTCCAAATGTCTCCTAGTAGCTTTGCAGATACACTGACCATCATAAGTCGATCGATTTCTTTATCTTAGACATCGTGAGGGAAAAGGAAAAAAGATGGCTTCCTGGTCGAGCGGTTTGCACTCTGGACTGTCGTTTGAATTTATGAATGGTCCCGGGTTCAAACCCTGCCCGCTCCCATCCCCCGTCGTCCTGCGGGAGGTTTGGACTAGGAAGTAACTATCTTCAACTCTGAAGGAACATCCGAAACATGTAAAACATTTTACAAACAAACAAACAAACAAACAAAGGCGAACTGTTTCGTATATGAAAAAACCAGCGCTGCCAAGATTTAAAGTAGATCTCGTTCCTACCTTAGACTAAATTTTAACTAAAATATAAAATGTAGAGGCTATATTATCAAGACGTTGATGTCTAGGGGATTTTATATTCTTGACGACAGCATTGGTTAGGATCAGTAATCTCTAGTCCATACTACGTTTGCCAACCTTATCCACTCATTTACACAATAAAAATCTCTTATGCTACCAAAGATGAATATAAAGAATTGTATATTTTAATTATCTTTATATTCTTCGGATTTAAAAATGATTTTTTCCTAGCTCGAACGCTGCAGGAACGCGGTGGCTTAGTGGC
The DNA here is from genome assembly GCA_021533235.1 of Biomphalaria straminea. Classification (NCBI taxonomy): domain Eukaryota; kingdom Metazoa; phylum Mollusca; class Gastropoda; family Planorbidae; genus Biomphalaria; species Biomphalaria straminea. Next base: position 3,255,261 of record JADKLZ010079391.1, read on the forward strand.
TAAGTACTTGGCTTCCGAACCTAGGATCCTGTGTTCAAATACTGTTGCAGACTAGGATTTTAAAATTCGGTAGTTCTAGGTAGCCCCTAGGTAGCCCCTTAGTCAACCCAGCTTTAATGGGTACCTCACTTTAGTTTGGGAAAGTAAAGGAGGTTAGTCCTTGTGCTGGCCAAACAAATTGTTCGTTTACCAAAGAAACAGATGTCCTTAGCGCCTGCCCCATAGATTGCAAGTTCTGAAAGGGTCATTTTACTTTCTTTTTATATTTTGAAATCATCCCGTAGGGTGGATCTAGATCTAGATTAGATGACCACAAAATATTTAAAACTATGAGTAAAAATGCCTCGGTATTTTTTAAATAAATAAATGGCAAAAATAAATATGGAAAATAGCCAACAGAGCTTTAAAGGAGCATTAGTATTGGAGGTGAAAAGTTGGCTAGTGTCAGTAGCTTAAAATACCTGGGAGCTATCGTCTCAGATGAGGGAGCGAAATCTTTACTACTGGCCCGATATTGCACAGTCCACATTAGACGTTTCAAAACTTAACATAATATGGAAAAACAAAGGTTTAGCCCTCGGCACCAAAATCAGACTGATGCGCTCTCTGGTCATGATCACATTCTCATAAGCTTGTGAGTCTTGGACGCTGACTGCAGAGCTAGAGAGGAGGATCCTAACAATGGAATTGAGATACTACAGAAGGATCCTAGGCATCACATTCAAAGACCGCATCACAAACCAAGAGATAAGAGACAGGGTTTACTGGACCCTATGATTGGATCCCATGATGACTTGCTAACTAATAAACGCAAGATAAAACTCTATGGCCGTAGTACAAGGTCTTCGGGGCACGCAAAGACCTTCCTTCATGGAACAGTACTAGAGATACGAAGAAGAGGCAGAGAAAGCAAGCCATGGGAAGACAACATAAAAGAATAGACGGGCCTGCAATTGAAATAGGTTCTAACTAAGGCAAAGATAGAGAGGAATGGTCTTCATTCACCAATCGTAAACAAATAACATTTGGCCACGTGATTCTCTATATCATCTAGACAAAGCATTTCATCCATCGTGGTTGTCACGTGATACGTATTATTCATTGTTTTATCAATATTATGACGTGGCTAATTGTCTTTATTTACGATTGGTGATCGAATGAGGTCCACTGAGAAAGACGGTCGAAAAGTCTTGCATGGTGTCCCAACGGTCCAACAGACTAATGGATAGGTAAAGGTAGGTAAGAACAAAGCCTGGGCTATTAGAAATTGATCCACTGGTCACATCTGCCCCGTAACAAGGTTTTCATCTCCTTAAAACTCCTGACCACTGAGCTAAAAAAAAAAGCTACAGATGCTAATTGTTTCATTAAACTCCACCTTTTTTTTTGTACGCTGATGTGGCTTTGGGACACGAGCGACGGAGATGTAAAGATACCTTATCTTATCTTATCTTATAAATACAGACGTTACTTCAGTCATGCATATTAACCAATTACTTAAATTCTGCCAAGTCACTGGTTTTCCTGGCTAGCTCAAGCAGCCCATTCCATGCTCTAATGGCACAAGGGAAGAAAGAGCAATTGTACAGATTTGTCCTAGCATATGGGATGGGACATATGCCTTTATCTTTGTGTCTTTTTGAGTATTTTATTAAATTTTGTTTTTGTATTTGAAGATTATGGTTTAGTGTTTTGTGTATAATTACTACTTTACTTTTGAGTCTTCTATCCTGAAGTCTTTATAAATTTAGTGATTTTACTAAAGGTGTTACTCTAGTCAAATGTGAATATTCGTTTGTTATGAATCTCACTGCTCTATTTTGTGTCTGATCCAGTTTCTTAATGTTTTCTTGAGTTGAGGGGTCCCAAACAAAGGACCACGATAATTAAGGTGCATAATTATTGGTCTAGGTCTAGAGTGGCTCTAGATTAGTATAATCAAGATGGAAATTTTATTGAATGTGAAATTTGAGGACATTTTTTTAGATCTGTAATCATATAATTATATATCATCGTCTGATGCTTCATCTATTTGGTCTACGAAAATCTAACGTCAAAGATTCACTTACAATTCAATCAATCCTTGTCGCAGAGTGGGCTTATTGACTTACCTCCGAGTTGACTGGTAGAATTAAGTGCCATATAGACATTGAATTTCTTGTAACTTTTTAGTTTCTGTTTACAGAGGCTTGTTTATATGTGACGCAATTGTGTATATTAGTTGTTTTCCTTAGCGGATCAGGAAGTATATAAATGTCGTTCTTTTATCAAAGATGGTTTGAAAAAAATATATTTATATTCGTTTAATTTGGCTGTCCGTTTTGTGTATTAGTTCAAACATTTCTATTCATTTTGTTGATTCTTTTTTTAACAGTGTGTATGTACAATATACTTTTAATATGAGTGTTCCAATAAAATATTTTCTTTGTACAAAAAAAAAAAGCGAAACTGTAAAAGCAAGCCAATACTTCCGTTTTAAACAAGTCCATAAGTGTACGCTCACTTCATACTCGTGTGGTGAAATTTGGAGTTGGCAACTGGGCCCGTGTAGTCATGTGACTTACCTCGTTTTTTATTCAACAGAGTGAAGACAAGAGAGGGATGGCAAGGCATGAGATATTTGATATGGCAATAGAGGAGAAATATAGCATGAGCGAGACTTAAAGGCAAGAGGGATTATAGGGAACGAGAGAGATGACAGGACATGAGAGAGATTACTTGATAGAGATGACAGGACATGAGAGAGATGACACGGAACGAGAAAGATGAGAGGACATGAGAGAGATGAGAGAACATGAGAGAGATGAGAAGGCACGAGAGAGATGAGATAGCACGAGAGAGATGACAGGATATAAGAGAGATGACAGGATATAAGAGAGATGACAGGATATGAGAGGGATGTCAAGATATACACATATACATTTCTACATAATAAGTAAATTGTTGTTTAAGAGTTATTTTCTCAACATACTCATTTTTTTTTTTACATTTGTTCTCCTTGGAGACGGCATTCGGTAAACGATGCGAACCCAGCGCAGGTGTCTTATGTTAAGTAGTCCGTGTATACAGTCTATACAAGTCTTCAACAGAACATGGTTGTTTGTAAGGTAGTCTTTCCAGCGTACGCCCGTTTAGGAGTGAAGGCATCTTTGACTGAGGCGCTGTGGCTGAGTGGTGAAGCGCTTGGATTCCGAACTGTGGTTCCAGGGTTCGAATCCAGGGGAAGACTGAGATTTTTTTTATTTCGGAAACTTTGGGTACCTCTGAGTCCATCCAGCTTTAATGGGAACCTGACATGAGTTGGAGAAAGTAAAGGCGTTTGGTCGTTGTACTGGCCACATGACATCCTCGTTAACAGTGGGCAGAGAAACAGATGATCTTTACATCATATGCTCCATAGATCACTATGTGTTAAAGAGGAATTTCAATTTTTTTTCTTACAAAATAATTGAAGAAACATATGCAAAAAGCACCAAAATTTAAACAAAAGTTATAATCAAAGTTATAACCAAAGTTATAATCAAAGTTATAACCAAAGTTATAACCAAAGATATAATCAAAGTTATAATCAAAGTTATAACCAAAGTTATAATAAAAGTTATAATCAAAGTTATAACCAAAGTTATAATCAAAGTTATAACCAAAGTTATAACCAAAGTTATAACCAAAGTTATAATCAAAGTTATAA
>JADKLZ010079391.1:3258958-3271886 GCA_021533235.1 Biomphalaria straminea
ATCAAAGTTATAATCAAAGTTATAACCAAAGTTATAACCAAAGTTATCATGACACAAGGAAGGACAAGGCTACTACTTTTAGTCAACATTGAATTTATTGTTCCAGAACCAAAAATTGTAGTTATAAAAAGTCAATGTACCGGACTTAATACACAACAGAAATGTTAAGGGATACCATACTTACAAAGGAAAGAGTATCCTGATAATCAAGTTGAAGTTTAAAGTTTTCTAGACCTAAACTTGAAAGGCTTACTCGTCTTGGAATACTGTCATTCCGTTTCTTTTGCAGTTTATTCAAAGTTTGAGAAATAAACTTAGAAATGTGTTTTTATTTATTTTCTCTGTATCAAAGGAACAGCACAACACCTAAATGAATGTTCCCTTCTTTACTTCCGAAATCGTCCGAGACGGCACCTTTATTGAAGCATCTGAATCTTGAGTTTGATTATTCACATGAGACTCCTCTTGAATCTTTTCACTGCTTTGATATCTTAAGCTGGAATGAGTAAACAATGCAAAGAGTTGAAACCAAATCTAAAATAATTAAGGGCGGATTTTAAAGGTCGGCATTCTAAAATAAACAACAACATTATAAATTCTCACAAAGGCTATCTAAATATGTTTTCGTTCGTTCTAATTTTTCTCTCTCTTGTTCTATTATTCTTTCTCTTCTTCTCTAAGTCTATTTTTTCTATATTTTTGACTGTATCTCTCTAATTTGTTACATGTGGTAGAAAAATATTTTCTTGTTTTTGTCTGGCCAGTCAAGTTATATTAATCAGTTATCTGTGTTGTTAACATTTCGAATGAAAAAGCAGCTGAAAGGAATTGATATGGAATTGATATGGGTTAGCTTTTGCCTGAAGAGAGAAAATACTGAAAGCCTGGTAGGGTCTATAGAAGTAAAAAAAAGTAAAGTTTCTCCTTCAGACCTAATGATCTATGGGGCAGATGATGTTAAGGTCATCTGTTTCTTTGCCCAGCGGTTAACGAGCAGGGTGTTATGTGGCCTGCACAAAGACCAACCGCCTTTACTTTCTCCAACTAAAGTCAGGTACCCATTAGAGTTGGGTGGACTCAGGGGCGCCCTAAAAATCCTGAAATTCAAAATCCCAGTCTTCACAGGGATTCGAACCCAGGACCTCAGGTTCGGAAGCCAAGCGCTTACCCATTCGACCACCGCATCCCGGTAGGTCTATATAAGTGGTCAATATGTTCTGTGACCGAAGATAGTGGACATTGAAAGCATATGGCCAATATATTTTTTTTGTAGAAGAACGGGGATATTAAATACAATATGTTCTGTTGCAGAAGATAGAAGATAGAAGTATTCTAGGTATCTGAAAATGTATAGGCCAATATATATAGGCCAAGATATTAAATACATGGTAGGTATGTCTTTATAAGTTGCTGAAGATAGTAGATATAGTTCCTTTTTCGTAGTCGAAGATTAGCACATTTTTCTTTTCCTATGGACTCGAAGATGACCGTAAGTCCGATCCTCACTTTATAAAAGGATGCCGTATTCGTGGCATTGGGGGGGGGGGGTTAGGTAAGCTGCAGATAGGCCTGCTTCTTCTCTCAGCTGTTGGTTCGGTTAGTAGATATTGAAAGCATGGTTGGTATATATATAAATGGCCGGAATGTTTTATTGTAGAACAGGAGATTTTAAATACATGGCAGGTCCACATAGATTGCGAAATATGTATAACGTAAGCACGTACAAAGATCTGATTTCTAGTTGCTATTAGACTAGTATAAGACCTACTGTAACAGTACTCACTTCAAGTAAATGCTACCAGTGACTCCAATGAGCATAGGTGCCAGAATCAGTACCCATAATAGGGAGCTACTGTCGTTTCGTTCTATCGTCTCGTCGACGGGCTTTCCCGTTGTTCCGTTAGGTTTTAGTGTTTCAACCATTTCTGTTGAGTCATTTATCAGTGGCAAATCTGTCGTTTCTGGTGTGGTGGGCAATTTGGGTGTAGTTACAGGACCTGGAGTCGAGGTATTGCCCAGTTCTGAAACAAATAACTTAAAACTATATAACTCAGACGTTTCTTAGGTACGAACTGTATACCTATGCTGATTCTATGTACATGAAATAAATAACCTCGAATATAATCCATATAATACATAATAAAATCTGTTTTAAAATAGGTTTTGTAGTCATTTTAGTGGGATGTTGCATTATTTTATTTTATTTTATTTTATTTTTTTATTTTTTTTTTTTTTTTTTTTTTTTAAAACAACAATTTAAAAATTTAACCACTTGTGCGCTATGTTGCAAATTAGCTACGAAGCTATAAAATCAAAATAAATTTTATTTCTCAAAAAAATGGTACTATATATCTTATAGACCCCAGAGGATGATATTAATTATTTTAAAAAATTTGAAGATCTATTTCAAAATGTTCGCAATAGAGGGTTAACTCGCGGAACTGTTATCACTCACAATCGAAGGGACGAAAGTAAGTAACTCGCTTGTAATCTAAACCAATAAAAATTGGGCAGGAGAGACTAGTTACCAGTGGCTGGCTATCCACGTATGTGTTTACTCGTGGTTCACACTAGGACGCGACATAGTGAAAGAACCAGTTGAGCTCAGGAAGGACGGCAAGATTCTGGAATGGGACAAAAAGCCCAAGTACCTAGGGGTCATCCTGGATCAGAAATTGACCCTGCGCGACCATATACAACACGTACGCGAAACAGCCTCCAGGAGGCTGAACATCGTAAAGAAGCTAGCTGGAACGAAATGGGAAGCGCAAGCGGGTGTACTGAGACCTCACTGTACATGGGTGCAGTTCGGTCTCACATGGATTACAGTCTCCCTGTTCAAGTCTGGGCCTCGCAAACGTCTCTAGCGAAGCTCAACTCGATCCAGAACCATGCGATAAGACTCATATGCGGCACGTTTCGCACCACGCCAATCGACGCCGGCGAAATCATGGCCAATGTATCGTCGCTGCGCAGAGAGCGAGCCGTCCTGTTAGCTCACGAGAGGTACGGAGGGCTGGAGGCGGGATGCCCGCTCAGAAGTCTGGTCGACAACTGGGAGGGCTAGAACCGTCTCAAAAACCGGCCCTGCTTCATGCATGTGGCGCGTGGGCTGGTCAGAGAGATGAATCTACCGGAAGAGCTCTTTCCCCGACCGGTTCCTTCCCCCCTAACGGTGCAGAGGGGCTTAATCTACCCGGCAGTGACAAAGCGGTGCCATCCTAAACGGCTACTACAAACTGCCAGAGAAACTATCGCCTCGTATCCGGCAGGAGTGACCACTATTTACACGGATGGCTCCGTTCAGACAACAAAGCTGGGTATGGGCTGGTGGTACAACTCTCAGGCGATCCCAAAAGTGTGAAGCTGAGTGGGCCCTGCAGCGGCAGCGTGTGCCTTAAATGATAAACCGTACAGTCTTGCAGTCTTGCAACTGTACGATCCTTAGCCGACAACCGACTTTTGGCACGGTGGTTTACAAGTTGGGACGCTTCCGAAAAAGGCCGAGAGCTATACAAGCAGATGAGTAGACCAGATCGAAAGGATGCATGGTGGGAGCTCTGCCGTACGAAACAGGCCTTCCTAACCCAGTTCCGAGTCGGACACTGTCCAATAGTCGCGTACTTTGGACGGTGGAAGGTGAACCACGACACACGGTGCCGCCATTGCGTCGAGGACAACGAAACAATAGAGCAAATTCATGAATGCTGGGCTCTGCAAGATAAACGATTGGGACAAGGTAATGAGAGAGAGAGAGAGAGAACTGGTCCATGTGTGGCAAAGGGTCTGTCCTTGTACGGGGATAAGGCGACCTTACAACTCACTGCACGCTTCCTCTTCCGTGCTCTAAGGGAGTAATCTCAGCATGTTTTTTTTTTCAAATCTGATTCAGCTATCCACGTAGAAGAAAAACTCTGGATTCGAACCACTGCTACCTCTTGGCTATTTCCAAACAAAAGAAAGGTGTTTTCAGCCAACTCAGGAAAAATCAGAAGCCGCCGATATTTAAAAGCAACGTTTCCCATAGTGCTACGCCCTTAAAGAATGAGCTGTAGATCCTCTGATTTTAAACTGCACCGATATCTGCCAATCCTTTGCACACATCTGATGCGTGGAGATAGGAGGGGGCGGTGTGGTCGACATCGTTCTGATCGTAACATTTGCATGTATCGCAATTTTATGAGATGATCCAGTCATTTCCCGTCTGCAATAGCTAAAGATAGGCGAACCAGACAGACAGACGGACAGACAGAAAGATACATAGATAAATAGATAAACAGATAGATAGATAGATAGATAGATAGATAGATAGATAGATAGATAGATAGATAGATAGACAAACTCACAGGCAAACAGACAGACAGACAGACATATAGATAGATAGAAAGATAGATAGATAAACAGACAGACAGACATATAGATAGACAGACAGACAGACAGACACACAGACAGACAGACAGACAGACAGATAGATAGATAGATAGATAGATAGATAGATAGATAGATAGATAGATAGATAGATAGATAGATAGATAGATAGATAGACAAAGACAGAAAGACGACCAACAGACCTGGGACGTAACTATGGTGGGGGAGATGGGAGTATTTGAAAATCCCCCCCCCCCCCCCCCGGGGCCCAAACTTAAAGAGTGCCCCCAAAGGAGTGCGCGAACTTACATTAAATATTACGCAATTATTTCATGTCTTGATGTCGATTGTACAAATGCAGGAGCCCCTTAAGAGATTTAAAAAAAAACATATTTTACGTATTTTGTATGCTACCCTATCTTATCTATTACATTAACAGTTATTTCAGAAAAGAAGAGAATCACATCCTAAGCAGTGGCGTAGCATCCATGTCGCGAAGGGGTTAAATGAACCCGGGCCAATGGCCATATAGGCCCACACCCTATGGTGAAACAACGAAAGGTCTATGCAACATAAGCTCTAGTTTAGGGTCTCCAAGAAAGACTTAGTTGTCACATACGATATCTGGGCTTATATGGGGCCCCATATCTCAAATAGCTTATGGCCTTTTTCAACTTTACTGTAAATACGACACTACATGGCGCGTTGGGGTTTTCAAATCGCGGGGTCCTATGACTAATGATCAATTGTGGCCTGCCCTACACTGCAATTTTGTAAAAAATAAATGGTTAAAACATTTAAAAGTTTAATTTGCTTATATATATATAGCTCCTCCTTCGTGTACGAAGATGAGCACATTTCTCATTTCCTATGGACTCGAAGATGGCTGTGAAGTCCAATCCTCGCTTTGAAAAGCCGGCCGCATATGTGGCATGGGTGAGTTTTGTCAGTTGCAGATAGGCCTGCTTTTTCTCTCTGCTTTCTGTTGGTTCGGCGCTCTATCGCACTGGCCACTCTACTTGCTTCAAATCTTGAGACTCCGAGGCTCACAGCTTCTCGCCATGCAGACCGATCTAGAGCTAGTGCTTCCCAGCCATGAATGTCGATACCGCATTCCTTGAGGGAGCTCTTGAGGGTGTCTTTGTAGCGCTTGTATTGGCCGCCTTGGGAGCGCTTTCCTATACATAACTCTCCATACAGAAGTCGTTTGGGAAGGCGATTTTCCGGCATGCGGACTACATGTCCCGCCCATCGTAGTTGGGACCTTTTTACTGTCGCATTAAAACTGTGCATGTTGGACAGCTTTAAAATTTCTGTGTAATTTGCTTAACAGTACTTAAACAAAGTACAATGGTTTTGTCAGCTGCGTTATTGAACTTGCATACATACAAATTACTAGATTTCTTTGTCACACAAAATATGTATCATATTGGGAGGGGGGGGCGCGGGGGCCCATCAACATATTCTTGAACCAGGGCCCACTGGGAACTTGCTACGCCACTGATCCTAAGCATTTCATAAGTCAATCTAGTCACGCATGTTAGTCAATGACTTGGATCTGTTATGTCATTGGTTATCCTGGCTGATTCTGGAAACACACCCCATTCTCTTATGGCACTAGGGACGAAGGAGCACTTGGAGGAATTTGTATAGAATAAGAAATGTCCCTCTACCTTTGTTTCTTTCTAAGTTTTTTTTGTTTTAATCCCTAACTAATAAAATACCTGATCACGTCTTACCATCTAAACAAAAGTTGTTCAAATTAGTTCGGCCTTTCACGCAGCGAAAACAAGAACCATTGTGCGTGTTACAGTTATCGACGCAATACTTTGAGCAGGCTAGGAAGCAACCTTTGCCCCACCTTGCGGTTTTGTTGCAATCTGTACAAACATAAATACAAGGAAAAAAGATTTATGGGGCATCTAAAATATGTATTTTTATTATCGAAGAAAAAAACAACAACAAAAAACATGCAAATTTATTTTAGAATAATTTTAAAAGCGTTTTTTTTTAAGAGTTGAACCGCGATGGTCGAATGGGGGTGCTGTCTTCGAATGGTTAAGCGCTGGGCTTCCGATTCTGAGGTCCTGGGTTCAAATCCCGGTGAATGCTGGCATCTTGAATTTCGGGATTTTTAGGGAATCCCTGAATCTACCCAACTCTAATGGGTACTTGACTTTAGTTGGGAAAAGCTGTTCTCGTTAACCGTTGGCCAAAGAAACAGATGACCATAACATCATCTGCCTCAAAGATCTCATAGATAGAAGAGATATACAACAGTACAATTTAGGGAAAAAAAGATACATTGACAGTATTTGACACAATGACATGTAAACTAAACGAGAAATACCTGAAACTTTATACGTGTCCTCGTCTACAAGTGCATCTCCGTCGTCGTCTGAGGATCATATTGAAATAGAGACTAATGTGCTGATGTGCTGATGTGCTCATGTGCTGATGTGCTGATGTGCCGAAGTGCTGATGTGGCGATGTGCTGATGTGCGGATGTGCTTATGTGCTGATGTGTCGATGTGCTGATGTGCTCATGTGCTGATGTGCTGATGTGCCGAAGTGCTGATGTGGCGATGTGCTCATGTGCTGATGTGCGGATGTGCTTATGTGCTGATGTGCCGATGTGCTCATGTGCTCATGTGCTGATGTGCTCATGTGCTGATGTGCTATGTTAATGTTGGACAGACAGCAACATCTAGGCAATTGGTTCAAGAACGGACAAATACTTGACGCCATTGAAATGTTTTTGTAAAATGTTTTGTAAAATGTTTTACATGTTTCGGAAATTCCTTCAGAGTTGAAGATAGTTATTTCCTAGTCCAAACCTCCCGCAGGACGACGGGGGATGGGGGCGGGCAGGGTTTGAACCCGGGACCCGGAAAATGACCAATCAGAAACGTACACGGGGAGCTGGAACAGAGTACCACATAGAGTGTATCTGGTTTCTCCAGCAGCGTTACTTTAAGATCAGCCAAACATTCAAAGATCTTCTCAAAGTTGTGACTTGAAGCGTGAATGGATTTGTATTATTCAGTTATAATGTCTCACACACAAAAAAAGATAAATTTAGTACCAACGATCTCGCTTATCTTATCTTATTTAGTACAAACGTTACTTTAAAAAAAAAGAAGATAATCACGTCCTACGCGTCATGCATTTAGTCTTTCATATTAACCAATGACCTATATTCTAAGTCACTGGTTTTCCTGGCTAGCTCAGGCAAACCCATTCATTCCATGCCCTAATAGCACTAGGGAAGAAGGAGCTTTTGTAAAAATTTGTCCTAGCATATGGAACGAGGAATGTGCCTTTATCTTAGTCACACTTTGTGTCTTTATGAGTATTTTATTTAGATTGATGACTTTAACAATATCATTTACATATACATTTTTGTTTGAATTATTTATTATGATTCACATTTCTGCCAAGTCAATTGTCTTCCTGGGTGACTCAAGCAGCCCATTCAATGCTCTAATAGTACTAGGGAAGAAAGGGGGTGTAACGGAAGACATGGATAATCTGCACGGAGGAGGTTTTACCCCAAGATGTGAGTCAGACAAGTCACGCCGACGTGCGAAGACACCCCGCTGCCCACAAACGTAATCCCTAAATATATCCAGTGCTTATGAAGACCCATCTGCTAACAGGAGTAAAAGTCAGCGCCCTGTTCCTAGCTCCAGGTTTCACTTGCTGTGCATGTTTGGTACATTTGTACTTTGCGCATAAATATAAAGTTAATTGCATCGTGTTAGTCCCCATAGAGACAAGGCTAGAAGAGTAAATTCAATCATACCGCTTTAGAGCCCCGTTGGCGGTTTAGCGATTAAATTGTTTGATGAATTATATCCGTTATTTAAGAGGAGGCACGGTGGCTGAGCTTTACTACCGAACAGGGGTACGGGGGTCAAATCCTGGTGAAGACTGGGATTTTTATTTCGGGATCTTCGGGCGCCTCTGAGACCACCCAGCTCTAATGGGTACCTGACATTAGTTGGGGAAAAGTAAAAGCGGTTGGTCGTTGTGCTGGCCTCATGACATCCCTCGTTAACAGTGGGGCACAGAATCAGAAGACAATTACATCATCTGCCCTATAGACCTCAAGGTCTGAAATGGCAAATTTTATTTAAGAGATTGTCAATTTTCTTTCATTATTATGACTCTAGAACTAGAATGCAATATTTTCCTGGTGCCTATCCAAAGTGTTTGACAGAAAACGCCAAAAATCCTATAAAAAAATAAAGTACTATGTGATTGTGAGATTACCAGGATATTAGAATAATGAAATCATTTGTTTCGAAAGCAAAAAAATGTCCAAGTTTTAACATTTTTTTCTAGCTAAAAATAGATTATTTAGAGCGAGCTGAGTGTTTAAACTAAAACAGCACCAAACAAGGAGTCAGGCGTGAACCTCTGATACTGCTTGGGTTCGTCTTACCTAAATCATTTCTATATTCCTCGTCGACAATTCCATCGCAGTCATTGTCTTGTCCGTCTTCATCTCTCGGGGTAGAAGGACTACATTCGTACTAAACATAAGAAGATGGACAAAAATACTTTTATTTAAAAAGATAATAGTTCTGTTGTTATGTTAGTAACTGTTTTGTATTTGTTGGATAAATTTCGCTTGACATTGTGTTTGGTTTGGCTTTCGTCCCAAAAAGCAGCTGCCAGGGATAGAGAGATCTTTGATAAACTGTTGTTCCTTATATTTTAAGATTGTGTTATTTAAACAGTTGATTTTCGTGATATTCTTGTAACTCCGTACGGCGCCGACGCTGATGGTGCGCACCAGAGCACCATTCAACACGAGTAGGAGAAGACATGGTGATTCTACAGGGAGGACTATTGTAGAGCTGGCTGAAAGGATCTGCAGGTTAAGGCAGTCGCCGCGCAAGTTACTTTGCCTCACCGTGGCGCCGGCGTGGAAACGGCTTACTAGGGGAGGTGAGCTAGGCGAAAAAAGTAACAAACAGGACCCCCGTGGGGGTGCCTAGGGGAAAGACGAGAGTCTGCCCATTGCACTGAGCGGGGTTGTAAGAAAGCTCCCACGGCCCGTCACGGCCCCCGGTGCCACTTGGCCTTCGGCAATGATTTCTAGTCAATGCGTCGGAGTGTCATTGGTATCGGAAATAGCAATGCCCTATAGTCATTGACTCGGGTCCCTCTCAGACAGACCTGTGGTCCGCAGGTTTTTTTTTTTTTTTTACTTTTTGGTCTTTTGTTCTCGGATGAGAGTCAGACAGGTTTTTTTTTTCAAACTTAGTGCTCGAAGAGCTTCGGCTCAGCACTTCAGACTATCCAGCGGTTACGGCAGTCTGAACTTTCCGGGGCTAAATGAAGTCCTGGGTGATAACAGTGCACTGTTTGGGGGACCTGTGATCATACTGGGGAAATGTGTCATTAGTCTGTTCTAGTGTTAAGTACGACTTCTAGATACCAAGATCTTTCTTCCTGTTACTTAAAAGCTGAATTCCATGTTTAACTATTTACTTATAGCTGTAAATAAATACTTGGTCTTTTCGTCGAGTGCTTGCCCTTAGATTTACTGCACTATTTACTGCCTGGTTTACAGTACACACCTTTAACAATCCTGGTTAAACAAGTGTATAGATAGAGTAGGATTTGTACTAATCCAAAGATGGGCACTTTAAAGACGCTCCACAAATCCTGTCTTTTTCACGAGGATCCGAATAAATCATCAATTAAGCCAGCTTCACATCTAACTTTACATTCACTTTCACCTAGAGGCCAAGTGCGGCTTGATCTTGGCTTGCTTGGCTACCTAGAAGGGGGCCCGAGGTTCGACACCCGACTCGGGCAGAGTTGTGTTTACTGAGCGCCCAAAGGCAGCACGGGAAACCAACTCCTAGATACCCCCTCCCCCCCACTGGTCCACAAATGAGATTGGACCAAAGCGCTCTGAGCATGCTATAAGCATGAAAGTAGCGCTATATAAAAGCTATAATATGTATATATATAATTATAGAAGAATGCATGTTCCTTTATATAACACAAGTTAAAGTTTATACCAAAAAAAAAAATATATTTTTATGGGGTCCAATGAACGTTGGTATAGTCAATTAGAAGTGAAAAAGTTGAGCATTTAATTTACATTTGTACAATTTTTTAAATATGAAAAGGTAGATGGTAACTAAGGCAAACAATACTGAATGAAGAAACGTTTGGACAAATTATTAAAGACAATGTCATCTAAACATTTACCTTTTCTTCTTGATAGAAAAATCCAGCCGCTTGAAAGAAAGATCCTTTACTTAACCCAGAAAAGTAGCATCCAAAGTTAAAGGAGGCCTCCAGAACTGCTTCACTACCAGTGGGTCCCAACTCAAGGATCGCTATGGTGTAGCCGAACATGACCACGCCCTCGTCCACAGACATGTTTCTACAAGTTGAAAAATGATATTTTTAACGTCCATACATAAACGTCATAAGAGTTATAATTTTTTTGTAAAGTAAAAGTAAAGTTCCCCTTGTGGTCTGTAGGGCAGATGATCTAAAGGTCATCTTATTCAGTGGCCTACGGTTCACGACGGTGTCATGTGGCCAGCACAACGACCAACCGTCTCTACTTTTCCCCAACAAATGTTAGGTACCAGTCAGGCAGCTGGGTGGACTCAGAGGCGCCCAAGGATCCCGAAATAAAAAATCCCCAGTCTTCACCAGGATTCGAACCCGGAACCTCCGGTTCGCAAGCCACGCGCTTTACCGCTCAGCCACCGCGCCTCCATATATTTTTGTACCTGCCTATAAATAGCTAGCTTTTAGGTTTATCCGGTGTACTAACTAAAGGAATGTGATGATAAGAGTCACGTCCCTAATGACAACTCATTGTTCACAAAATGAGGACAGTTTTACCATGCTCAAATAAGGTCACGGAACCATTTTGACGACCGAAGGATAGTCCATTTTCATTACCGCAGGACGTGGCAGCCCATCCACAATTCGAAGAAACACCCGAAAGGTTTTTAACTAAATGACATATACTTACACATATGGAATGGAGCCACCGTTCCATAGAACTTGCTGAACGCTAGACGTATTTGGTAGAACAAGGCTTATGAAATTAACTACATTGTCTGCTGGGGGCTTTCTGAATGAAATAAAAGCAGGACAAAAAAAAAACCATTAATATGCAAGATCATCCAGACCTAGATTAGGATTTATCTGTATTATCATTAGTCTAAAAAAAAAAACAAGTTAACATAATCACAACATATTAATCACCGTATTAAAATATTGTTGGAGGGAAACAATTTTCACTGTAGTACAATTAACAGTTTCCACTAATGAATTTTCCGCTGATGCGACAGTTCCGTACTCTACAGCAGTAGTGCCCCTTTGACAGGTAATAAGACTGCTTAGGGCTTCGAATGGGAGGTTAGTTGTGATTATTTCCTTGATTGAAATAACGAGGTATAATGTAATTTTAGACAGCCTCCTTTAGTTATTCTTTCTAACTGGCATTGTTCTGCGTAGAGCAGCATGCTCCAATAAGATTCCAATTTTTTCTAATCCTACTAATTCTTTTTGTAAAATGTCTGTATCTGTCTGTATTGTGTTGCTTTATTATTCAATATATTGTGCACTCGTTTGCAAATGATCTGACTTTCGATCCTTAACTAATGCATTTCGGTTAATCATTTATGTATATGTAAATAGTATAAAAGTTCCCCTTTCAGACCTTGTGGTCTATAGGGCAGATGATGTAAAGGTCATCTGATTCTATGGCCCACAGTTAACGAGGGTGTCGTGTGGCCAGCACAACGACCAACCGCCTTTACTTTTCCCCAACTAATGTCAGGTACACATTAGAGCTGGGTGGACTCAAGGGCGCCCGAAAATCCCGAAATAAAAATCCCAGTCTTCACCAGGATTCGAACCCGGGACCTCCAGTACGGAAGCCAAGCGCTTTACCGCTCAGCCACCGCGCCCTCATGTAAATAGTATAGGAACTAAGAATGTTCCTTGTGGTACGCCCGGGTTAACTGTTATTGGTGTTGATTTCGAGCCACTTATTATTACAGTTTATTCTCTCCCTTTAAAAAAAAAAATCATTAATCCACTGATGCAGTGGACCATTAATGCCAAAATATGTTGCTGTTTTTTTTTGTTTTTTTTTTAATTTCTTCTACGGTAACGATTGTACGCTCGTCTAGCGCTGGGCGGGGAAGATTGTGTCGGCTGCCTATAATAAAACACACAAACACACACACTACTACCCCTACCAGCACCAACACAAGAGTATTACAATAGATACAACTTGAGAAGCTACGAAATAAATAAAATATGTTTTAAATTAGAAATGAGCCCATAATTACACATCTTTAAACTCTGGCATCTTGGGAATCCTTTCTCGTACACAAAACAGGTAACAACAATTCGAATATGTCTTGCACCTTTCAAACTGCAAAGTCTTTATAGAAACACAAAAACACTGCCTAACACACACGATTATACACACAAAAACACTGCCTAACACACACGATTATACACACAAAAACACTGCCTAATACACATGATTATACACACA
>JADKLZ010079391.1:3271896-3290682 GCA_021533235.1 Biomphalaria straminea
ACATGATTATACACACACAAACACTGCCTAACACACATGATTATACATTTTCTCACTAATAAAAGATTGTTTTTTATACCGTGCATGCGATTTATTTATGTATTTAAATTTCAAGATCATGTTAATGGAAGCAGAAATGATTTACTAATTTAGTTAATGCACTAGTCTAGTTCTTTGGATTTTATTTTTACAAATCAGGCTGAACGGACTGGAACGACAGACAAGTAAGTAAAAAAAAAGGTACTTTGTAAAAGAAAGACACATTGACATGTAATACTTACACCCACGCATAGACGTTGAAGAAAAGATCATTCGGCACTACCATAGAAATTGAGGGGCCGCCTTTATCCCCGCTAGACTGACAAGTGATGTTGATTATCATGTAAACGGCGACAGGCTTGTTGTTGACGAAATAGCTGTTCACGTTACGTGAACGATACTATCAGATAAGAAGAGAATACTTTAGTATCATATCTTTCATATTATTATCGTTTTGTAATAAGTTTTCTATTTCATATCATCATCCACATAGTTTATTACTTAATTTACGACTGCATGTACATGGTATGTCTCTTAGTCTAAGCCTGCGGCGGCTACAAGAAAAAAGCAAAGAACAAAGTCTCTATATTGCTTTTATTGACTTGACCAATGTGTTTGACCTTGTCACCAGAACCGTCCTGTTTGTCATATTAAAGAGTATTGGCTGTTTAAACAAGCTACGAAAACTAGTGTCAGCTTTTCATGAAAATATGCAGGGCACTGTACAGATTGGCAGCTCCGTCTCTACGCCATTCCCCATCTAGAGCGGATTAAAATAATATGTGTTCTTGCTCCAACACTATTTGACATCTTCTTTATTTCAGTTGTACTAACCAGCGCTTTTAAATCCCTGGAAGATGGAGTATATGTCCACAGTGTATACGATGGAAAGCTACTTAACCTGGCAGCTCTAAAGCCAAAACAAAGAGATGGCGTGTCATGAAATCACACACTATCGGTGGTGCAGGAATTCACATATTTGGGACCAGCAATAACCATAAAACTAGATTTAGACGCTGAGCTGACAAAAAGAATAGGAAAGGCTTCTGCAGCAATGGCAAAACTCTCTAATCACGTATTGGAAAATACCAAATTGACTACGGCAACATAAATCTTGGTCTACAATGTTCTGAGCACACTTCTGTATGGCAATGAGAGCTCGACTTATACATGTCAACAAAACTTTAAATAGTTTCCACCCTCTCTGCCTGCGATTTTAATGTGCATCTCCTGGAGGGGCCATGTCACTAACCAGCATTGGCGTAGCTAGGGTGGGGGAGGAGGGGGGAGAATTTGAAAATCCTTCCGGGCCCCCTTTATAGAGGGGCCCCAAATGAGTGTTTTTACATAAAAAAATAAGTATTACGCAAAAATCTGGGACCCATAAAGAGGTCAAGCCCCCCCCCCCCCCCCGGGCCAAAAACGATGGAAAATTTCTAGCTACGTTCCTGCTAACCAGGACGTTTTGAAACCGGCCAATATGAACAACATCTATGCTCTTCATACACAAAGAGGACTTCGCTGGCTCGCTCATGTCACTCGCAAGCCAGATGGAAGAATCCCTAAAGACATCCTATATGCTGAGCTTGCAGAAGGAGGCAGACGTAAGGGCCGCCCAAGACTAACCTACAAGCGAGACATGAGAGCCACGGGCATCGACAAATATATGCGTTAGGTGAAAGCCAAAGACCGAACAGCATGGAGACAAACTGCACGTGCTGGTACGAACTTCTCCGAGTGCAAAAGAAACGAAGCTGCATCAGCCCAAAGAAAGAAAACAAGGTTACAAAGACAGGGTTAGGGTTAGTTAGTTAGTTAGTTAGTATATATAATTATCTTCGTGGCCTAACCATGCGGGACACTAGAACAAAAAAGTCATGGATAGATAACTCATTTATTTCTCCGAGCCGGACTAGAGTTATCCCACGTAACTTTCGCTGCGACAGACAGCGAGGCTCAGACAAAAAAAAAAAAAGAGAAGGGGAGGTGAGAACAAGTAATCTTTTCTGTAGTCACCCGTTACTAAATAGCAGGGCCGGACTTAACCATTGCGGGGCCCTACGCGAAATGGATTACGCGGGTCCCAGTTTGGGTAGGGATACGGATAAATAAGTGAAAAGTAAGAGTATGTATTCGAAAATAAATTCGTCTTTCCATTTATTATTACAGTTTGTTCTCTTCCTATCAGAAAATCCACTGATGCAACGGACCATTAATGCCGAAATATTTTAATTTTTAAAGCAACCTATTGTGGTGAACTTTGTCAAAACCTTGGGAAAAAAATAATATAGAAAGATAGCATCTATTAGCTCATTTTCTTCTTATCCTTTATAAAAATCATCAATTAGTCCTATTAGTTGTGTTTCACATGATCTATATGTTGGTATGGAGTCAGGACATTATGTTTGTCTAAGTGGTTTATGATGTTACTACATATTATGTGTTCTTGGATTTTACATGTGATGCTGGTAAGTGATACTTATCTGTAGTTAGCCTTGGTCAGATTTTTCTACTTTTTTTCAACAACGGGTGGGGAGGGGCATTACTTCTTTCCCGTCCCTTGGTACTCTGCCCTAGTTAAGAGATGCCTGAAAAAGTATTTTGAATACTGGTGCCAGCTTATTGCTTACTTCTTGAGTAATCTAGCTGGAATATCACCAGGCCCAGATTCTTTGTTCGGTTTGATGTTGGCTAATATTTTTTTGGATTCCTTTCTTCTGGTGCTTCTATATCTCCTATGTTGTCTACTTGGTTCAAATTAAGTAATATGTCTCTAGGGACTGAGAATGCTGACGCTCGAGGCTCGACACCCGACTCGGGCAGAGTTGTGTTTACTGAGCGCCCAAAGGCATCACGGGAAACCAAATCCTAGATACCCCCTCCCCCCCCCCACACTGGTCTACAAATGAGATTGGACCAGAGCGCTCTGAGCATGCTATAAGCATGAAAGTAGCGCTATATAAAAGCTTTAATTAAGTTAATTAAATAAAGCTAGAATTAAGAATTAGAATTACGAATTAGAATAATTCAGAATTAGAATTAAGAATTAGAATTAAGAATTAGAATAATTCGGAATTAGAATTTAAGAATTAGAATTAAGATTATAAGTAGAAACGTGCGTAGCTATGAATTTTCCATCGTTTTGGGGGCTCGGGAGCTTGTCCTCTTTGGGGACCCTAGCATTTTGCGTAATATTTAAATATTATTGTAAAAAAAAACAATTTCCAACTCTCCTCCCCTGTCCAAGCTACGCCACTGGAAGGGGATTTTGATTAAGGGCCAGATGTAATGTTAGAATTTAGGTCAAATATAAAGGCAGAAGTAAGGTTAGAGTTTATTTTTTTAATTTTGAGAGCTTACTATCCATGCAAAGATAGTTTTCAATGTAGCTGTATTAACTAGTGTCTTATAGAGGGCGAGCATGGTATTGTTCAGTTCAGAAACTGCAACCAACAAGAAGTCGTTCTGCGATCTTTGACGAAGGTACGCTATGACAAATTTTTGTCTGAACATCTTTTCTGGTAGAAGCATTTCTGTGGAACATAAGAGATTTTTTTTTTTGTTCACGTATCCATCGTTCCTGGAACAATTAAAAAAATAAAATAAGACACGCACACACATACACACACACTCACACACATGCACACATACTCACTCACACACACACACACACTCAAAGGCACACTCACATTCACACACAGTAACACACACACTCACACACACACATTTCAGTTACACATTCACACTCACACACACTCACACACATACACTTACTCACACACTCACACACTTACTCACACACTCACACACACACTCAGACACACACTCAGACACACATACACTCACACATACACTCACACATACACTCACACACACTCACACACTCACACACACTCTCTCACACACACACTTATACACACACACTCACACACAAACACTCACACCTACGCACTCACACACACACACTCACACACACACTCTCACACACACTCATACACACACTCTCTCACACACACTAATACACACACACTAACACACACTCTAACACACACTCACACACACACTTACACACAAACTCACACACACTATCACAAACACACATTCACTTACACACTCACATACACACTTACACACACACACACTAAATACCTGAGCTCATGTCGGAATAATGGAAAGCTATGTCGGGCTCTTGACATTTGGCATTTGTTAAGCTGCAGCTGCCGGAGATGACGCCAAAAGGATGGCCGCTCTCAATTCTGCTTCCTGATGAGAGATTAACACGTTGTATTAACGCTTTCTCTCCTAACTGACGATACCAATGTTGATTCTACAAGAATGTGGTAAATAATTACGGAGAGAAAGAGTTAATTCAAGGGAACGGGTTTACAATGCATGGTCCTGCGGTTTGCCCGCTGGACTGTCATTTGGATTTATCGATGGTTCCGTTTTCAAATCCTGCCCGCTCCCATCCCCGTCGTAGTGCGGGAGGTTTGAACCAGGAAGTAAACTATCTTTAACTCTAAAGAAAAATCCGAAACATGTCAAACATTTTATCAACAAACAAACAACCATGTCATTGTCTTTATAAAGCCTTCTTTCTTGGTATAACGTAACAATTTCTCTGGCTACACGTTCGTTTTAGAAATGGGTCACTCAGTCACTCTATTTATACTGATTTCACTGTTGTAGAATGTTTGTAGGCCAGAGGTATAGACAAGTTCGCTTTTTGATACTCTCTTAACTCTTTATCTCCGTAATTATTTCCCTCGTTTCGATAGTATTATTCACTTTGCTCATTGTATTTCAGTATCCTGTTATGATTAAACATTAAAAACTTTTTGTTTGTTATAGAAAATGTTATAAATGTTATCGAATTATAGGGAAATGCAGTATCTTTTTACGCAACTCAAAGTTTATGAATCCAAAAATCCATTTAGTCCAGGGGTGGGCAACCTTTTTCAACCGAAGGCCGCATTAATAAAATTTGCGAACTAGGCGGGGCGCATATAAATATATACATGTACTTTTCAGCCATTTCACTAGAAATAGTTTCAGCTTTCAGCTAAGGTAAAATGATAAAGCCTTAATTTCTCTTGCTGGCCTCAAGAAATGAGATTCTTGACATTCCATATTGATCTAATTTTTGGCTAGAGAATACTACTGTGTTACCGAACATCAGAATGTTTAATTCCAAATCTTCACGTACTTTTCTGAACTGCCAGTCGGGACCGGCCTTGGATAATTAGAGGCCATAGGCTAAGTGAATAAAATAGAAAAATACAAAAAAAAAGGAAAAAACTAAAGTATGCAATACTTTGAACAATATCATTGAATACATCATCGCTATTCCTTTCTCTATCATATCACAATATATGCACCTTGCGAGGACCCAACAATAAGGGATCTTAGCAGCTGCATACTTTGACCGTACTGTGTATATTTCATGTATGTGTTGCGATTATTTTACACACGAATTCAGTGTATCTTTGTGTAAACATTCCAGTTACTATTTTATGGTTAAGAATTTTTTTTTATTTTATTAAAAAGGTTGTTTTTCTCAGTCAAAGCTTCATCACTTGTTACCCTTGCCATCTTGGATAAACCAACCCAACTCTGTCAACACAGTTTTCATAACATTGAATAAAAACTGTCCTGGTTTTCTACTGAATTTATTGAAATATTGCTATTAAATATAATCTTCGTTTACTTTAAACTTTTTAGAAGGACGTTTACAGACAATATTTCTTTAGCCTCTTCACTACAAGTGATAAGAATAAAAAAGTTTCAATAATTTCTATAAAATTTTTACAATTATTTATTCTTAATATATTTGCATTTTAATATGTGTATTGAGTGGGTACACTTGATTTATTTAGGTTTTCGCGGGCCACATAAAACACTTAGGCGGGCCGCATGTGGCCCGCGTCCGTAATTTGCCCACCCCTGATTTAGTCTAATGAGGTCAAAATCAATGTTGGCATCGTCAAGAGAAAGAGTTAAATAATGCCACAGTGTCACGAGTCGAGACTGTGACCTATTTCGATCAGTTTCTAGAAGCCCGAGGTCAATCGAGTGCTGTCCACCGTAAACAAGTTAATTTTAGTCATCCAATCAAAGAAAGAGGATATGGAAAAAATAGCATACGTCAACTTCTAGAAGGTCAAAAGTACTAAAGCCATGGAGTCCCTACAGAACAAGGTCATCCCAATACTACGTCGCTCAGTATATGAAGCCTTATTCTCACCTGATAGTGACGAATTTTTCGCATAATCTCGATCATAACAACTCATATAGGTGAGTGCTTGGTAACTGGGTCAAAAAGAAAGAAAAATGAAACTAGAAAAACATTTTAAAATGGTTAAAACTTAACTATCTTATCAATTAATTAGCTTTAAATTTGGCATGTAATTAAGGATAGCTTAACCACCCGGGTGTATGGGGTATCTAGAAGGGGTAACACCTCTAGTGGACAGGCAGTCATACCCTCTTTTCGAGGGTGGCTTGGCCCACTCTTGGTCCCCACTCGGTACCCAACTCTCTCCTGTGGCTCCCAGAAGCTGTAGCATGCGCAGCGGCCACACCCCGGAAACGGCTTTGACTGGCCGACTAAACCAGGCAGAGGGTATCTGACGTGCCCATGGCACTCAGTACATTGAGGTTTTTGTCAAACCTAGCATGTGAAGTCTGGACTTGGCGGCCTGTGCGAAACGTGAAAAACTCGGCAAATCGGACAGAAAGGCATATGCTAGCACAGTGCTGTGGAGCACTTAAGAGCAGGACAAGACACACAGGAAGTCTCTGGTCATCCACTGCACCCAAACGTGTCCCCGGACGTCTTGACCAAATTTTGCTTCCTGAAAAGGATGGGCTATAGGGCGAGAGAGTGAGGTCGACGTGTTGCGCGAATCCTCCTCACTATAATCCAAATTCCAGCGCAAGTCACTTGTCATCTCCCCCCCCCCCCCAAACACAACCAAACCAAAGCCCTGTGTCGACAGGCAAGCAGCGAAGCGGTAGGTGTGGGCACACTGGAAGCCGTAGCTGCAACCCTGCACACAGGCGGCTCAGGTCATATGGTCGTTCACCACTGGCACAGAGCAGCAGTGGAGTCCGGCAGCCCCCTGAGCGGCTGAGAAGCCCTATTTAGGAGTGCACTGCTCACCTCCATAGCATGAGGACAGGGCTAGAAAAGGTGTCCCAAAAATTGCCTGCTCTAAACTACCCTAACCAGCCTACCGCAGATGGCGGAAACCCTCCACAAGCGGTCGAAATCAAAAGAAAAAGACGAGGATAGTTCCTCTTAACATAGGCGCATGGAATGTGCGCACACTTCTTGACAATAACACTTCTGACAGGCCTCAAAGACGAACTGCACTAATAGCCACGGAGCTCCACCGATATAACATTGACATAGCAGCACTAAGCGAGACTCGACTTGCAGATGAAGGTGAACTCTGTGAAAGAGGTTCTGGATATACTTTCTTCTGGAGCGGTACAAGCACTGAAGTACGACGTGAATCTGTACATAGAGAATATCTAGTAAACATTTTTACCCGCGCGAAATAAAAAAATAGCGATACTTTGTCATGGTTGTTAATTAAGAAATACTCCTTAGCCAGGCATTCTCGCACTGACCTATAGATCTAAATAATTTATATATGATTAGCAAAAACTACCGGTACTTTGTTTTTTATGAGACGGAAATTTGTATTTTCAGATGATAAACATTGCTCGCGTAGTTTGGTGTCCATTTGCGTACAAAATGCTCAAGGTGCATAATTGTAGGCAGTAGCGGCCTTAGGGGGTGGCATGTGGGGCAACCGCCCCAGGCCCCGCACCTTGGGGTGGGGGCCCGCGTCGGAGATTTTATTGTCACAAACTTAATCACTACACATTCCCCCAATAAAATCCGATTGGACGTCGATGTTGAAATATAAAATAAACCTCTTTGGATTGGTTGCTTCTGCCTAAATGTTTTACAAGCTACTGTGCAGAGACAACGTGAGGCCATGGAATTTTTTTTACCTTATTAGAAAATCTTTTAATGAAGAACTATTACAATACTGTAGATAACGTACTTCGGCGACCAATATTCGCCCAACAGTACCTACGTAATTGTCTATGTTTTGTAACAAAATTAAGGCCCGCAGCATTAGAGGCGGACAAACTAAATTAATTGTTATTGTTACAGGGTTGGAGACATTAGTTACCGCTCAGCCACCGCGCCCTTCAATCCAAGAGAAGGACCGCCTATAAGTGTAAACATTGTGATGGATGCCTGTGTGTCTTGTAATTAAGTGCTGATGCCTGTCAGATTATGACACATTACTCAGAAAATGTATGAGTATCTTGTTCGAGTGTATTCCAGTGCAATCAACTTACAACACAAACAAACACCACAGGTTTAACAATTTGAAAGACTAGTCCGAAACACTAATGAACAATTAAGATAATACTTAATAATATGAAAAGGCCACAGTCACACTTTATCAATAACACATGTCTTAACCCTATAGAGTCCTATCGCCAACTGATTTTTCTTTCTCTAAGTAGCCTCCAGGAGGCGCGTTGGCTGAGCGGTAAAGCGCTTGGCTTCTGAACCGGGGGTTCCGGGTTCGAATCCTGGTGAAGACTGGGATTTTTATTTCGGGATCCTTGGGCGCCTCTGAGTCCACCCAGCTCTAATGGGTGCCTGACATTAGTTGGAGAAAAGTAAAGGCGGTAAGTCGTTGTGCTGGCCACATGTCACCCTCGTTAACCGTAGGTTACAGAATCAGATGACCTTGACATCATCTGCCCTATAGACCACAAGGTCTGAAAGGGGAACTTTGCTTTACTTTTTAAGTAGCCTCCAACCCAACTAAGTCAAAGCACCATAGTCCCGTTCAAAATGTGTCAACTGTGGTGCGTCTCTATGTAAAATATAAAATTAATGTCTAACAACAGACAAAAAAATATTCAAATTCAGTTTGCTTACCTATCCATCTGCACAATTTTCCAGTTATAAATCATTTTAGGCACGCTTTTATTCTTCACTACACGTACAATATAGACTGAGATAGACAGTTTCGTCATGCTCGGAACCACGACGGTGAAAAAAGGTAGTTCCCTGGAAACCGACATGCATTATGTCATTTATACAATTATACAATACAAGTAAATGCTGTTGTATATCTGCGCAGTGGCGTAGATCGGGTGGGGTGAGGAGGGGAGAGAATTTTTAAATCCCCTCTGGCCTCATTTGAGGGGAGGGGGCCCAAATGAGTGTGTGTTTTTTTTTACATTAAATATTAATTATTACACAAACTGTAGGGGCTTCTCCAAATGATGAAAAATTCCTAGCTACGCCACTACATGTGAATAGGGTTTGTTGCTGAACATATATGTGTCAGACGCGAATAGCCCAATTTTTCTGTAAAGGAAATTACAAAAGTCATTTCTTCTATATATCTTCTATATAAAATTCAACCACAGACCTATATATATTACAATAAATTTACGTTTTTGATTTCGAGTTTCGATTTATTTAGTGGTTACTGTTTTACTATTGCATACCAAGTATTAGAGTTTAGAAAAACCCAGTTTCTTTTATTGTGCAATTGTACATATCATTTCTCTGTTAGTAAAGTCGTATATTTAGATCTATGATCTTATTCCAGTCTAGATTCATATAGGCCCTATAAAACTTGAATAGATCTAGTAATAGTATAGATTCTATCTTATGCTATTCCTATAGTCATTTTTTATTAGAATAAAGTATAGATATTAATAAAGACTAAAGTTGATTAATTATTAGATTATTATATATAGACATAGGACATAGATCTAATAATTTAGGCTACCGTAATACATTTACCATAATCTATACTTAACTTAATGTACTTAACTAGATCTATAGATCTATCTATAATTTAGTCAATCTAGATCTATACAATATTCATTATAATATTTCTTCTTATTTAATAAGTTAGTACTTAGACTTAGATCTATTATAGTTTATAATAAATTTACTTTTCAATGCCTAGACCTAATAAAAAAATGCTAATGATTTCTAATGACTGTTTTTTTTTATAGTAATAGGCCTACTAGATCTAGGTCTAGACTTAACTTAAATCTAGTCTAAAATAATGACTGTCTAAGACTCGAGATGATTGAGACTTTCACATACAGATGTTGTTAGTAATACGGTTAATAATGTCGGCGGGCAAAAACCAAGGTTAGGAGGATACTTATTAGGGAACTCTTGTATGCTGATGATGCAGATTGTAGCTGACTCTGATATTCAGCTCCAGACCCTGGTTTACAAACTATCTGCTGCTTGCCAGAAGTTCGGCAACCTGCAACCGCAGCTGTGTATCAAGGATTAGCCTCTTTAGCCACACAAGAAGTCGCAAAGGGAAAACATTGTCTCACGAGACGTAAAATGCCACAGAGAGAATGTCGGCTGAAAGTAAACTGTATTCATATATAAAATTCTTTTTTTTTTTGTACTAAAAAAAAATAGGTGCCGGTACTCATGATAGATTGCTAACTTTCAACTACTAATAAATTAACAATTAACGTTGAAATACTATAAAAGTAATAATTTTTTCCCGACATTGAAAAAAGGTGCCGGTACAAGTACCGGTGCGTACCATCACAAAAATATATGTATAACTCAATCTTCTTTCATTACATTTTTTTGCGGGGTTATTGCTACTTAATACATTGATACCGGATCGATGTATATAGGGCCTAAGTATGCAAGCAGGATCTCAAGCATTGGATATATTTATTTTTTAAATACAAAGTTTTATGGAAGAGGCAATTATGGGCGCCCACAGGGATGTGCCTCTGAATTCTGAGTAGTCACGTTTAAGCCATTAAAAAATATTAATGAAATACTTCTTCCAGGTGTGTTTTTTTTATTACGTAGATGTAGATTTAATCAGAATCCAGGCGACGCAGTATACTAGAGAAAGCCGAGAAGATCGAAAAGAGCTGGGAAACCATAAAAAAACAAAACAACTAGCAATAGACTGTGGAGAGTGACGTGTTTTTGTTGAGGTCATATGTTCTATGAGGAACCCAAAGAAATGATGATGATGAGGGGTTGTCACGGTCAAAGAAGATCTTTGAAGGTAGCTTGAGTAAAAGGTATCATATGCTACAGTGCAAGTGATCTTGGAAGATGCTTCTTTTGAATAAAGATCTCATGACCGTGACAGACATTCCTATGGTGATTTAACAGAAGGCAGGAGATCCGCTTGTCTTCCACTTCTAAGGTACACTGGTGTATGCAAACGCGACATAAAGCTCTTCAAAGTCGGCACTAACAGCTGGGAAAAAGTGGCACTAGATAGATCCACAAGAAAAGTAACCTTTAAAAGAAAGTCCTCGATTGCAGATGCCAAGTAGAAATAATGGTGAAAAAACAAAGGATTGGCCTCTTTACTCACACAAGAAGTTACAAGGAATAAAATCATTTAAAGTTTAAAATCATTAAAAAAAATTATTTTTCTCTTCATGAAATTGTGTATCGAAAAATGCCGGGTACTTGAAATAAGCTAGTACTAAAAAAACAACACAGATCTTGGGTAAAATACTCATCAAATAAAGTACTGTAAATGTGCACTTTCCCGCGCTATTTTTAACTCTTTTTCTTTTTATAGCCTCTATCTGGTTTGATCTCAATCACCCGTATTTTTGTGAATAATTTTTTTCTCTATCAGGCACACTTATTATTATATCATAATAATGTCAGTCTAATTTATTAAGAGAACTGAAAAATGCAAAGTTATATAGGAAAAAAAACCACTTCCGGCCCAATAGTTTTGAAAAACGATACGAAACGAAATAGCAGCAACAAACCCTATTAAACCATGCTTTTACTGCTTTTTTTTTGTAAATCAAGTTTATTTAGAAAAATCTAAATACTCAAATTTTAAAAAATTAGATTGTTACAAGCAAAATAATGGCAATACTTTCAAAAAATAAGCTAAAGGAGATCTCCAAATTTACAACACATAATAATGTTGTAGACATTTTTTTTTCCTTTATCAATATCAAACAAAATAATTTATTCAAGGATAATAATAGCATAGAGAGGAGGATCCTAGCAATGGAGATGAGATGCTACAGAAGGATCCTAGGCATCACATTTAAAGACCGCATCACAAACCAAGAGATTAGAGACAGGGTTACGGCAGCGATCGGACCCCATGATGACCTGCTAAATACTGTGAAGAAACGAAAGCTCAAAATGTATGGCCATGTAACAAGATCTTCGGGACTCGCAAAGACCTTCCTCCAGGGAACAGTACCAGGAAAAAGAAAAAGAGGCAGACAGAGAAAGCGGTGGGAAGACAACATCAAAGAATGGACAGGCCTACCATTGAACGAGGTTTTAATCAGGGCAAAGGATAGAGAGGAATGGAGAAAGGTGGTCCACAAGTCTTGCGGTCCACCAGACTAAGGGATAGGTAACAGGTAAAAGGTAACAATAATAGCATTTAAAAAAGAAATTAAAAAAAAAAAACCAGTAGCGTTGACCTAAGGGGAAACAATTTATTTTCAAAAAGCTCCGTGCTTAAACAACTGTATCAGTGGACTAACTACAATAACTCTTTAACTTAAACAGAATCACAACACTAGCATCAGTGAAGTAGCAATAGAAGTAACAATGGCCTAGTAACAAAGGGTGATAACAACTACAAAAACAAAATATGTAGAGATCGAAAGAAGATTCAATGATTCAAGATGATTTATCAAGCATGAAAACACATGCACCTTACTGTAAAAGCAAAGTGTTACTTTCAGACCTTGCAATCTATGGAGCAGATGATGTTAAGGTCATCTGTTTCTTTGGCCAACGGTTAACGAGCAGGGTGTTATGTGGCCAGCACAACGACCAACCGCCTTTACTTTTCTCAACTAAAGTGAGAGTTGGGTAGACTCAGGGAGCCCTAAAAAATCCCAAAATTCAAAATCCCAGTCTTCACCGGGACTCGAACCCAGGACCTCAGGTTCGGAAGCCAAGTGCTTAACCATTTGACCACCGCCCCCCCCCCCCATGCACCGTACTGCCCAGGAGTATAATAGTTTACAGCCAGTACTTACTCGTGCGTAACGACCATATATGTTCTCCCAAAAGCATGAACTGGCACCGCCATAAAACTGCTCAACGATTGTTGCCCGTCGTACATGTGGACGTGGAGGCCAAATGGTTGGTCACTGGTCAGCAGCAGGCAACTGTGCTGACAAAACTCCGATGATGCCATACCTCTATTTAAAAAAAAATCATGATGATTTTTATTAGGGTTACAGAATTTGGGGTTCTCAGCTCTGGAAGTAAAGCGTGTCATGAGAAAAATGACCAGCTCCTCTACCACCAAAGCGAAGGCCACCTTAACCTGCGATATTTGTGAACGTGGAGTATCTCTCAAAAATAGAGGCTCCACAGCCACATGAAAAAGTGCTCCACATTAACCATAGCCGCTCTACCACTGAAAGAGGCCATATATAGAATTGGGGTTGTTAAATGACAGAGGTTCTCAACCTTTTAAGCTGGGCGACCCCTTTTTACAAATTCCTCACTTGGCCGCGAACCCCCCCCCCCCCCGAAAACACACACAGCAATAGAAGAATAAATAAACACAATCCATTTTTTGATGGTCTTTGGCGACCCCTGGCAAATCGTCAATCGACCCCCAAGTGGGTCGCGACCCACAGGTTGAGAACCCCTGTTATAAGATAAATAGGACGAGTCTTAAAAGCGTCCTAGCCTCCGAGTGGAGTCTGACTGATAATCTACACTCTTAGTAAGAGAAAAGGAACGGCCATAGTGATATCAAAAGCAGCGCAAGCGAGGTTCCAAAAGCTTCAGGTTCATGACTTCGGTATCTTCTTCCAGCAGATAGGAGAGAATAGCAAAGTAGGGGGGAGGGCGGAGTAAAACCAGCCAATACAATACAACTTCATTTACTCATTGAAAAAATAAAAGCATTGAAGATCAATCCATATAGCATCCTATGGGCTAATGCATTTTTGACCCAGAGACCTCAGAGGGTTAGGGTAAACAATGTTATATCAAATGCACGAATAGTTAACACAGGGGCGCCCCAGGGGGCTGTGACATCGCCATTATGGTTCATTTTGTACACCAATGACTTTCAATCCCATAGTCCTTTTTGCTCTTTCACAAAATTCGCTGATGATACGGCTCTTCTTGCCCTGCTCTCAGAGAGTTCAGACGTAAACGAGTATTTTAGAGAAATAGACCACATTGAAAGGTACTGTAAAGATAATTTTTTATTATTAAATGTAAAAAACAAACTAAGAAATGATTATCGATTTTCGTAGGGAAAAGAAGGAAAATGATATTGTAACTTTAGCTGGAGAGACCATTGAAATAGTGCAAACTTTTAAATACCTTGGTACTTTTAAAGTAAATTTAAAGAATTCAAGTAGTTAATAAAGTGAATTACAACAGATAAGTCAAACTATTTAGTATTGTAGTAGCAACACACGTTTTTTTTTTTCTGAACAATTTTGAACAGCTGGCACTTACGAGTTGTTTCTGTCTAGCAGATGTTGAACAGATTTTGATCTCCGCACTGATAGTTGCAAGAGCCTGGTATGGTCAGAGCTTCCCGGGTTTGTTAAAGACAGGGTGACCTTAAACACAGACCAATCAAAATACGTCATTCAGAGTGTTTGTAAAAAAAAAAGCATGCTCACATAGCATTCTCTCTATCCCTATAATCTTGTATTGACCCATTTACTTAGGAATTTCTTAGGAAGAACCAGACTTCATCCAACTTTAATTGGTAAATTACACTCGTTGGGGGGGGGGAGAGTTGAAATGGTTGGTATTTATGCTGGTCATAGGTTACTGCTCAAACTTCCAAGCGAAAATTGAAGCAGATACCTTAGCATTACATACAGTGGAAAACAAATTATATGAAGGAATACAATCACCATCAGATATTGTTGTCGTTACAGACTCCATATCCACTCCACAAGCACTTAACAACATCATCTCAAACAGCCCCAAAGAATCGACAACACTAATTATGATTGTCCATCAAATAATGTCAAATACAAATTAAATATCGATATCACAAATAGTTGATCCCTGGACACATTGGCATCATGGGAAATACAAAGGCAGATGAACTATCAAAGCCAGGATTATGCATGAAACAACCAGATAGACCTATTAACCTACCTCAGCCTTGGGTTAACATTAGTCATCAATCACAAAGAGGAGTGGCTCAACCAATAGGCATCAGGCAATATAGGCAGAGCCAAGTACAAAGAGATAACTATGCCTAACAAAATGGACAGTATTAACTCTCTCGTCCCTCTCCAGCTAAGAGCAATATACAATTTTCCAATTAAGAACTGGACACACACCTCTGTTAAATTACCATCTAAAATAAAAAATTCCACACAACTCCCCCACTTCTACCACATTTATGTAACCGCAAACCATATCCTCTTTAAATGCCTCCTTCAAATTCACCTTAGGTAGACCCTGTTTCCACTACAGCCCAACATAACCAACACCCTGTACAGCAGTACTGAACAACTGAAGAAAACAGCACACTATTTTTCTTTGGCAAAAGAGCTCACAGCTCAGCAGGAAAAAGGCTGGCTAGAAAAAGAAGAAGAATGTCTTTCATTCACACACCACCAAATGGTGATTTTTTTTTTCTATTCTACTTACTGTAACTTCCTCTGCCAGTGTATACATTAGAAGATAGATGTTCGGCTCAGGTATTTTAGGGAACGCAAGCAGGAACTCAGTACTAAATGCTGTTATATTGACTGTTTGGAAAAGGCAAAAGAAGACAACGTTTGAATGAACTATTTAATTATGTAAAATATAGTGTTTTATTATATAATATGCATTAGCTGACATAGAAGAGAGCACCTGGCTGCAATGCAGCCTCGGAACGAAACAGATGGAGGTCACTCACAAAGGCCGAGCGATACACTTTTGTGACCAAAAGAAAAACCACTGCTGAGGACTGATTCAGAAGGCAATTGAAAAAATTTCAGTCGACCACAGAGGACAATGGTTATATTTGCCTTGTGGTGGAAAAGTATGTAGGTCAAAATCGGGGTTATACTTCAAAAGCCTTATTATTATTATAGCTAACATTTGTGTAAATATTGTTAACTTTCTCTCCATAATAATTTTTTTCACGTTTTGAAGGAATTCCTCATTTTGTACATTACTATTTCACTACCCCTGTTGTGATTGGGCTTCAATAGCTTTGTTGTTTGTTATCAGAAAATGTTGTATTTGGTATAGAATTAAAGGGAAATGCATGATTTTATTTAAATAGTTCTAAGTCAAATTTAAAAAAAAATAAAGATTGATTTAATTTGATTTGTTTAAAATCAACGATGGTATCGTCGATTCGGAGAGAAAGGGTTAAGGCTCTTTGATGCACGCTGTCATTAGGTGTGAGACTGCGCACTGTGAGACACAGGAGAGAGACATGAAATAAGAGAGGAAGTCAAAAGATGGCCGATCAAAACAAGCAATTTAATAACAGAATAACAATTACGCATTGGAATAATAACGACACTTATTAGTAATAACAACAGCTGTTTACATCGGCCATCTTTCGTTGAGGTTCCTTTGGCTCGCTGTTGGTTCGCTGCAGGCTGAGTTACAACAATATGTAGGTCACGGCTGGGGCGGCGAAACCCCGCATGCACCGTAAATACTGCATTCCTCTACTCGACTGCTAGCCTTGTTATTATTATCTTATCTTAGCTTATACAATACAGACATTACTTCAAAAAAAAAGATGATTACGTCCTCCGCGTCATGCATTCAGTCATGCATATTAACCAATGACTTAAATTCTGCCAAGTCACTGGTTTTCCTGGCTAGCTCAGGCAATCCATTCCATGCTCTAATAGCGCTAGGATAGAAGGAGCTTGTGTATACATTTGTCCTAGCATATGGGACGAGGAATGTGCCTTTTTCTTTGTGTCTTTCTGAGTATTTTATTAAATTTTGTTTTTGAATTTGAAGATTATGGCTCATTTATTTAAATGTTGATGTCGAAAGAGAGGGGGTGAGAGAGAAGGGGGAAGAATCCAATAAATAAAAGTTTCCCTAGACAGAACTCTGGTCTGGTTTACGTTTGAGGTAAATACAATTTGACTTTTTTTTTTTTTTAATTTTTTTTTTGTTTTTTTAAGGGGTTAGTTAGTTGATCAGGTGTTGAGAATTTCAGACACGATTAAGTCAAAAAAAAAAGTGTACTTAACCCATCATGACGCTGGGGGGATGGGTTGATGGAGGAGATGATTTCCGTACTGCCTTTAACAGGTCAGCAAACACCAAATCAGCTGTTGACGGGAATCAAGCTAGAGTCCTCTGATAGAAACTCATGCGGGCTTAGTCACTAACCACCAATCCCCCCTCTATTAAATTTCTATTCATCCATGCCATCATTAAGCTGAGGTCTATGGGAAAGATGATGCCCTAGGTCATCTGTTTATATTTCCATCGGTTAACGTACGGGGTTTCATGTGGCCAGCACAACGACCAACAGCCTTTACTCTCCCCAACTAAAGTCAAGTACCCATTACAGTTGGGTTACCTCTGGGGGCGCCCTAAAAAAAATCCCGAAATTAAAATTCCAAGTCTTTACTATGATTCGAATCCAGGACCACAGGCTCAGAGCCATGCGGCTAACCACTTTGCCACCGCTTCCCCCCCCCCCCAATGCTATCAAACGTTGTTGTTTTTTTGTTGTTATTGTATTGTATTTGATGTATTAATTTCTATATTACCTTTGACTGAGAAAGTCCTTGATGCGAGTTGACTTAAGACAAGACCAATCCATGCAATAATCATTCTTCTTGACCTGTCCTCCTCCAAGAACGACTTAAGAATAAACAAACATTTTCTTTTTAAATTCCTTCTTTCTACAGCATAGCAACACTTATAAGAGGAGTGACTAGCACGGAAAGTATGTACCATGAAACTAGAGGGAACGAGGAAATTAGGAAACGATAATTATTTGAAGAAAGGGCACATTTTTACCCCACTCTAATTCAACTTTCCCCAACTACGGGAAAAAAATAGGTTTAATGTTTAAATCTACTCAGAGCTTACACACTTCTGACAGGCCTATAGTTCCATACTTAAAAGACGGTTTAACACAGTGGTTCCCAAACTTTTTCTCTCGTAGGCTCCTTGCCATGTTTTCTGGTTTTCAGTAGACGCCCTGCTTAAGATATATTGCATGTTTGCAAATTCCTTAACTCTATTTTTTTTTAAAACAAATTCCTAACCGTGTAGCCATAGAGTAAAAAGTTTATTTGAGGTTAAATTTACAGTTTCTTTTTTTATTGATAAAATCCAAATTTAAACCAATTAAAGTAACAATTAATATGTAGGCCTATTACTGGAATCAACAAAAATACAATGGAAATATATTTTTTTTTTGCTGGTTCATCATAAATTGCTACTGATATAATATTTTATATTATAATTTTTTGTTCTATTAAGTAGCCCATCAAATATTAATGATTTAATTAATTTGGTTTATCACTGTAATATTTTTTGCAAAGAGCAATTCCTCGTGTATTTCTTGATTTTTCATGCATGACTCAAATATTGAGTCCAGTGAAACTTTTTTCACTAACAGAAGAAGGGATGAAGGCGAGTAGCTGACGCCTAAACAATTAAGCTTTGGGCAGGAGGGACTCATTAGCCTTGGCTTTCAACTCACC
>JADKLZ010079391.1:3290692-3308638 GCA_021533235.1 Biomphalaria straminea
TCAAAAGCATTAAAAAACAAGATTACAAAGAGAGTTTGTGTGATACACAAACTCAGAGGCGGCCCCCGTCGGAGTCGGATCCCAGTCAGATCCGCCTATTTGCAAGATGTTTCGGATGTTCCTTCTAAGCTGAAAATAATTAACTTCTTTCTGGACGACGGAGGATGGCTAGCAGGGTATAAGCCTGCCTTATCTTGATGTTTGCACACTAGACTTTAGTTCGGATTTATCGTTGGTCCCTGGCTCAATTCCTGTATGCTCCCATCCTTAAACTATCGCAATATTTCTGAAAGAACAGTAAAGGTTAAATCATATTTTCAAAAGCCTTTAGTTTTTTTTTTCTAACCGTGACGGACAGACCAACCAACAGACAAAACGCACAAAAATATGCTTCTTTCATTCTAATGGGGGCACTAAACAATTTTGTTTTTTATCTGATTTAAAAAAAAAATTAAGAAATTAGTTTAGAATCATGTCATTTCCGGGCTTTACGCTAGTACACGAAAGCCGCTGCTAAAAGTTCATTTGAAAAAATGTGCGTGATATCTACATGCCAAGAGCATTTTTTCTAGTAACATTTCTTCCCTTACATTTACGTAATTGTTTCAGAATTTGTGTTTTGTTATTAAAAAATCGCTTGCATAATTAATTTTATAAATTAAACGGTTTGCTTTTAGAAAACTAAAAGTAGCCGTTGCACCTAAACTTTTCAAGCCGCATTTAATGTTGAAAAAATATTTTTCGTATCTCTTCTAGTTTTGGCGCCCTGAGTGGGACAGACGGACAGACGGACATTTTGCACAAACCTAATAGCGGCTTTTCCCCTTACGGTGGCCGCTAAAAAACATAAATCTAAGGCTTAAACTTAGACAGCCCCTCCCAGGTCGTCCGGTGCATAAGACGTTAAGCCCTCTCAACGAAAATAGGCGGCCTATTTCATAGTCATAGGAGATATCCACGTGGCCCGTGACATGAGAACCAGAATTGTAAAGGTCCTCCAGGATAAATAAGGTTGAGCATCATTCAGGGGCAGACTGGCTATATGGGCATTTGGGCAAATGCCCGGTGGGCCGGTACCAAAATGGGCCGGTTGGGCCACCGAAATGGCCCATTGATGCCACTTCGGCACATTAAATTGTTAGAGGTTTTTAAATATTTTCTTATAAGAGTCGGATTAAAAAAAAACACGTTCAAATACTCTACAGTGTCACAATATTTTAATTGAATCTATTTTCCGAAATCAAGTAACTCTTGCCTTCATCCTAAGACACTGCTACTAGTAGTCTTCATCCTTTTAGGGCCTACATACTTAGAAAATAAAAAGAAACATAAGGCCTAGGTTTCTTATAAAGATATAGATCTAGTGTTCACTGCAACTTAAACATGGTGATTTCGAGGACAGATAGACCTAGAAATGGATGCCCATCATAAAATATAGAACTTGTAAGCCGGAGTGTATATAAATGCCCGGGCCGATTTTGACACCCAGTCCGTCCCTGGCATCATTGATCTAGAACCTAGACTCAAGACTAGTCTATACTTTATCATCTAGACGGCAATTTCATTGTATGTAAAATATGTGTACACAAATCCATTCTGTACATAAATGTACAAATTATAAATATAATCAACCCTAAATGCTAATAGTAGTAGATCTGTTCTAAAACTTTCATCTTACAGTTTAATCAGTACCGTCCCAGAGTGTTGGCTTACATGTAAATAGGTATGTGGGCTTAAGTGAAATATAAACAAGAATTTCTTGTAGTGTGTTTGTTTTAGTTTTCAAAAGTGTTCAAATATGTGACGTATTATTGCATATGAGTTATTTCCCTTAGCGGATCAGAAAAATTTAAAATTCGTTCTTTTTATCAACGGTGATAGGGGGAAAAAAAAGCTTGTGTGTATTTATTCCTAAATTTGCCTTGCGTGCATTTTTTCGTATATTTCTACTTATTTTTGAGTTATTGTTTTTTTGTTTTTTAAACTCTGAATTCACATAATTGTTTAATAATGTTTTTCCCAAGTAAATATTTTGTATTTACAAATAAGCGAAAGGTTTAAAGCAACTTCTATTTCCGTTTCAATTAAAACCTATATGTGTACGTCTACTTCACACTCGTGTGATTACATCTACAGTATTCTAGAGTGTCAGTATTCACGAGTCACCGTTAGATCTTTGAACTTAATGCAATAGATTAAGATGTCAGGGCATGTGAGATATGAATGGGAATGTGAGATATGAAAGGGCATGTGAGATATGAATGGGCATGTGAGATATGAATGGGCATGTGAGATATGAAAGGGCATGAGAGATATGAATGGGCATGTGAGATATGAATGGGCATGTGAGATATGAATGGGCATGTGAGATATGAATGGGCATGTGAGATATGAATGGGCATGTGAGATATGAATGGGCATGTGAGATATGAATGGGCATGTGAGATATGAATGGGCATGTGAGATATGAATGGGCATGTGAGATATGAATGGGCATGTGAGATATGAATTGGCATGTGAGATATGACTTGGCATGTGAGATATGACTGGGCATGTGAGATATGAATGGGCATGTGAGATATGACTTGGCATGTGAGATATGACTGGAAATGTGAGATATGACTGGGCATGTGAGATATGACTGGGTATGTGAGATATGACTTGGCATGTGAGATATGACTGGGCATGTGAGATATGACTGGGCATGTGAGATATGACTGGACATGTGAGATATGACTGGGCATGTGAGATATGACTTGGCATGAGAATAAATAAATATAAAAGAAACAAGAAATATTTTTAAAAAAATGAAAGCTTATATAAAATAATAAATCACACAATTACTGCAATCTTTCTTAATACTGCATGATCTATCTGTTTTTTCTAGATAATACAAAATTAATTGACTGCCACTAATAAATAACAATTTAAAAAAAATTATCCATGTGTTGGTATCGAGAATGAATAATTGTCCAAAAAAAAAATCAACGTTATCCGAAAACGTGATGTGGCAGAGCTCACGTGTAGGCTTACACGAATAGTACCAGACTTAACAGTGTTAGTTGATCTAAGCTTTTTAACTAACAACAAACAACAATTAAATCTATTTTCAATAAAAGATATGAAATAGTGACTTATGTAAATTTTAATAGTCAATAAAAAATACACAGAAACGTCAATATAATTTCATTACTACACGCTCTTTATCGTAAGGTAGGAAGCATAAGTTATATGAATTCATTAAACTGTGACCTTATGCCATGACTAGGTCATAAAACCAATGACTTCTATTGTACTGCAGAGTTAGGCGAATGGTACTTCGTGGTACAATCAATACAAATAAAACTGGGTGGGGGCTGTTCATCTCTACTTCTGGATCATATACCCGCACAACTAGACAGACGTCTGGTCAGCATGACCCCCGCCATTTTCCTTTACTTAAAGGAAACGGCGGACTGGCTATATGGGCATTCGGGCAAATGCCCGGTGGGCCGGTACCCAGATGGCCTGGTAGGGCTTCATGAATGTCACCATAGCACGTTTTAAATTGCTGCAACTTTTATAATACTCTCTCTTCTAAAAATGACTCTTTAAGTGTCGTGTTCAAAAGATCTTTTCCAGTGTAATACAAATGTAATCAAACACATTTTACCGAAATAATGCAATTATCCATAGACGAGAGGCGTTGTGACTGAGGGGGTAAAGCGAGTGGCTTCCGAATCGAGGGGGGAACCGGGTTCGAATCCTGATGAAAACTGATGTTTAATTTCGGGATCCACCCAGCTCTAATGGGTACCTGACTATGGTTGGGGAAAAGTGAAGGTTGTTGGTAGTTGCTGGCCACATGACTCCCATATAAACCTTAATTTGCCACATTGATCGCAATTTACTTACATATATCCGTAGACAGTGCTACTTGAAGTTTTCATTCTTTTGAAAATTAAAACGTAAAAGAACGTCTATATTATATTTTATATTATATTATATCATAAGGATACAATTTAAGGGCTGGATTGTAAAGAAAGGCCAGGGCCAATTTTGACATCCAGTCCGCCACTGCTTAAATGCGGGGTCGTAGTATTGCAGCCTTCGTCCGGGTCTCTTGTCCGCGAGTCCGGAGTGTCCGTATCCAATGAAAGTGAACTCAAAACCAAACAAACCCCGAATCTCACCCCCGCCAGGCAGGGTGGCGGAAAGGAGGAACTCGCCGCCCACTCCAGGCAGGTAGAAGGGAACTCTTTTTTTTTACTTTTGCTGGCCTTAGAGTTCCAAGTGCAACGCACAACTCTACTAGACTATTCCGGATGGTCAGCGTGAAGGCTACCCGTGTAGAGGCGTGACCTCCCGTTGGCTGTGGTAGATGTATGGTTTTAAAGCCTGCGCCCTAATTGAGTAAACAAAGCAAGTTCGCTCAGAGTCAATATTCTAACAATACGTCCGTCCTGACTTAATATGGTCAACTGTCATTCTATGGAATAAACGATTCAAGGACATTTAGGCACTGAAATTTTAGGCACCAGTAAATTAGGCACCCGGCTATTTAGGCATTTAAAGCCAGTGACTAAATTTCCTGACACCTGACTAAAATTAAATAAATACATACAAAGAACATACATAAATAGCAGCACCGGGGACAAAGAGAGAAATA
The DNA here is from genome assembly GCA_021533235.1 of Biomphalaria straminea. Taxonomy (NCBI): domain Eukaryota; kingdom Metazoa; phylum Mollusca; class Gastropoda; family Planorbidae; genus Biomphalaria; species Biomphalaria straminea. The sequence continues at coordinate 3,295,341 of JADKLZ010079391.1, forward strand.
CATACAAAGAACATACATCAATAGCAGCACCGGGGACAAAGAGAGAAAGTAATGAATTAAATGCTACGAAAATAAGGGACTGCGTCGACCGGGGCCCGAACCTGCGACCCTGGCAACGGCAACACCGCCTAGCGATTACGCACCAAGCGAAGTTAGCCTCTAGACCATCCGAATGCCCAAAAAACATTCTTCTGGTCTAAAGACACCACGCCCGTATGCAAATTACCACCCCAGTGGTCAAAGGTCACAAGCCACAGCCCGCACCCCCCACCCCACAGCATCCGTTCACACACAACCAGAGCCGACACAGACAGCCGCTAGGCATGTATTAGACAAACAATGACTCTTTCTAATTGTGTATCTCTCATAATGACAAGTGGACAACATAAATATAATACATGTAGAAGCTTCAGTGAATACGAGCAATTAAGCTGGGAATATAAACATAGAGTTGAAGCTAAAATTAAATAAAAGGGGGTTGGAGTTGCTGGAGAGAGCTAACAAGGCGTGAGGGTAATCATGGGTTTTAGTTCAAGTAATCATGGGTTTTAGTTCAAGTTTTAACATTAAAAGAATTGGCTTCATGTCATTATCAATTTTTTCATCTATAGTAGGTGCATTAGAAAAAAAAAATCAGGGAATAAAAATACTACGGCCCATCCGGTGGGTAAATCTGAAATTTAATAGAGGAAACGATAAACACAAAGTGAATAAAAACTCAAAGAAATAGATGGTAACATATGTAAATTTTATTAGTCAATAAATATACACAAACATAATGACTGCTCCTCCACTAGACACGGTAAGTGTTAGCCCGATCATACATAATATATTATTCATATAAGGCGTACAACCGTATAATACATAACTGTCTAAGTTTAGTATATCTAATGTCACACTAAGATGTATACAATGCGGTCAAAATCTACATTAAGACCAAATTGGTGACCATACGAATGGATGCATGGCCGTGTGGTATGGGCGCTGGACTGTCGTTTGGTTGTATCGGTGGTCCCGGGTTCATACCCTGCCTTCCGTTTGGACTAGGAAGTATATTTTCATCACTGTAGGAACATCCGGAACAAGTGAAACATTTTAAAAACAAATGGCTGTACAATAAATAAGAATGCCCCACTCATAAGACTATTATGTGGCTGTATAACGAATTTTAGAAAATATTGATATGACTAAAGAGGAAATGGTGATAGTGGGTCAATACAACTGCTCTCGTGTAGCTAAGCTATTATTAACTCGTAATTTGTTTTGGAATATCTTGAATATCTAGTTGAATGGAAACAATGGTTTCAATATTTAATATCAACACTGCCTGAAGTAAATTTCCCCCTTTGCGATCTATGGGGCAGATGATGTAAAGGTCATCTGTTTCTGTGGCTAACGGGTAACGAGGGTGTCATGTGACCAGCACAACGACCAACCGTCTTTAATTTTTTTCCCAACTCCAGGATTCGATCACGGACCCCTCTGTACGAAAGTACCTTCCTCATTTTAAAACTCCCTCTAATTTGCATGACTGGTTGGTGCTAGGCGCTCTCGACTGTCGCCATAATGGCCTTGGGTTCAAGTCCTACCTCTCTCTGTACGAAAGGACCTTCCTCATTTTAAAACTCCCTCTAATTGGCGCTCTCGAACTCCTTTTTTTGCCTCCACCCTAAACGTGACGTAATCCCCTCTTCCCAATCACCTAAAAGAAGCCATGAGAGGCTATTCTGATTCACACGTGATTCTAAGTTCCTCATCATCTATTCATATCATTCAAATAATAAACACAAAAATAAAAAAAAAAAAACCTAAATAAAACAACAAACATATGTTTGCATGTGATGTTTCACATATAGTCAGATTAAAAAAAAAATACAGACTGTCTATAGAAAGGTGCTAACAGTGGCGTAGGTAGGGTGGGGGAGGAGGGGGATAATTTGAAAATTCACCCTGGCCCCCACTTGAAGGGGGCCCCAAATTAGTGTTTTTACATAAAAAATCAAGTATTACGCAAAATGCAGGGGCCCCCCAAAGACGTCAATCCCCCCGGGCCCCCAAACGATGGAAAATTTCTAGCTACTCCCTTGAATCGGGCTGACCAGGAATAATCTTTTTACATGCAGATCGATCAGAAGCCAACTAATGTTGAACAAACCAAAGGATGGAGGAAAAATAGCTGTTAAAAACCAGTCAAACACTAGAATATGTTGTCGTCAACTGTAGAAACTACCTTGAATACCTTGATTAAAATTTACATTCTTTATTGTTTGTACTTTGTTATATGTCCATTACATTTTAAAATAAACGAAAATTGTATCTAGAAAACGAAGCGTCTTCTATTTCACTATTTCGATGTCTGGTTATTAATAATAAATTTACATTTAATAAATCTATTTCAAAATTATGACCAATAAATAATCCTTCTTGATTTACTATATTATTTGCAATTCAAATTTGAAATTAAACTTCTCAATTCTACAATTTTTATTTTCAATTACTTGCTATTTTTTTGTGGGCTGGTTGTCCTTCTTCTTTATTGTTTTCACCGCCAAACTTAAAGACTCCGCGATCGTATCTGTGATATTCTGCTTTTTGGGTTCCTTGGGCTTTGTTTCTGCCACCGCCTTTGGTTTACTGGTACCAATACCAAATAATGAAAACCAACTCTTGGTGGACAGTGGATAATATTTCCCATCTTTTAAGATAGAGGTCTTCATGATATAGTCCTTGTTGCAGTCGTCTGGCTCGTCCACACTCGCGCCTTCCTTTTCTCTATATCCGGCCATGTCTTTACACTTTTTCTTTTTAGCCATTGTCTCCGCTGTCTCATCTACATCCCCTGTCTCCTCTATCTCCTCTTCGACGACTAGCACCGGCTCCGGTTTCTCTTCGACAACAACGACAGCTACTTCAGCAACTTCAGCTACCTCAGCAACTTCAGCAGCTGGTTCTTCATGTTCCTCTGACTCCTTTATTGGCTCCGCTTTTTCAAATTTTAATCTGACATGAAAAGAAGAAGTGCATTAACAAGCAATCAAACAATAAAAATAAAAACTCCTCTCATCCTTTAAACTATATTATTATTATTGCTTTTATATAGTGCTATTTTCATGCTTATAGCATGCTCAGAGCGATTTGGTTCATTCTCATTTGTGGACCAGGGGGGGGGGGGGGGGGGGGATCTAGGAGTTGTTTTCCCGTGCTGCCTTTAGGCGCTCAGTAAACACAACTCTGCCCGAGTCGGGTGTCGAACCTCGAGCCCCCTTTTTAGGTAGCCAATCCAAGCCAAGTTGAATTAGGCTCAAGTTATTTACCTTGTTTGATATCAAACGAACTAATTAATTCTATGGCCACCGTCAGTCGCGAAGCGACTATGGATCATCTCATTTCCATGAGATGAATGCCTGGGCATAAGCTGTGAACGGAATGATGTCGCCCACACATCAGTTCCCCCCTCTCCACGCAGCTGATGTATCCAAAGAAACGGCAGTGCCGATACAGTTTGGGGTCAGCAGCGTCGCAGGTTCTGCCAGAGTGTAGCACTGGGCTGGCTGCTGCAAACTGCCTTAGGGTTAACACATACTTAATTGACTAATGTGCTATTTTTGTTATAATTGGTTTATGCTTTCTTAGCCATAATAAGTAACAATTTAAAGTATCAACTTGATCCGAGAATGCGTGAAGGAGAAATAGCATTAACAATTATTGAAAGGGACTAAAGCCAACATATTTAGCCACATATGTAAATACCGAAGGATTAGTTTCCATTGTTGCTATTAAACAAAAAAAAATGAATTAACAGTACTTAATTGTCTAATTGATTGCTTTTTTTTAAACCTATTCATGTCTTGTCTATGTCAATGAATAATTGTGTGAAGTTTCAACTTGATCCGAGAAGAGTTGTGGGAGGAATAATGTACACATACTTTTTACCAGACAGACAGTTTAGTTTTAGTTTTAGTTTTAGGCACATCGGCACAGTATAGGCCATGTCGTGCCCGCAGTCCATTAAGGACTACTCTCCCTCTATAAAAACAGGGGCCAAGGTCCATATAATTAACTCCTTAAAATCAAGGTCTATTTATAGTTAAAATAGACAGACAGACGGAGTAAGTTGATAACAGCATTGTTATTAACATACTTACTTTTAAAAGAGACTACCTCTTCTATAGCGAATTTTTTTTCCATAAATAACGTTTAATAATAACCCTAACCCATGTTAGATTACAAAAACAATGGAATACCTCCTATTTATTGTTTCATGAAAAAAGTCTTTTCAATTCTTTCGCTACCTCCTTTCGCTACCTCCTTTCTTCTCTCTATCACTCGTCCCTTCTCATTTGTCCCCTGTAATTATGTTAATACTTACCTGCTTAGCAAATGTACAGCAGCCACTGCTCCCAAAATGCTTGCCAATACAACCCAGAACATGAGGCTTCTTCTTCTCCTTACAGTTGGAAGTCTGTATCCGTCCAAAGCTGAAAAGTGAAGCAGTTTGATCAGTATGACTTTGTAGGCTAAAGGTATTAGAAGCGTCTCCTTTCAAGGTGGTCAAAAAAAGCGCTACAAAGACACCCTCAAAGCTTCTCTAAAGGAGTTCAACATTGACCCAGGCACCTGGGAGACAGAGGCACATAACAGAGCGTCATGGCGCCGCGCTGTGAGATCCGGCGCACAGGTTGCTGAGGAAAATAGAACAACGCTGGCAGAAGAAAAACGCCAGAGAAGGAAAGCAAGGCAAATGACACTAGTTTCAGCTGGAATTACCTGCCCAGAGTGCGGCCGAACATTCCGAGCTCGCAAAGGTCTCACCAGCCACATGAGGAGGCATAAAACCCCAGTGCAAAGCCCTCAGCCCCCTGGATGACAAAGTGGTCATCATCGAACCACGATGGACGAACTATTAAAACATTCCAATGCTCCTTTATGGAACAGAGACCTGAAGAACCAATATCTTCACCATGGAAAAAATACAGACATTCATCAACACCTGCCTTAAGAAGGTTCTTAAGATCCGCTGGCCGGACAAGATCTCGAATGAAGAAATGTGACTAAAAGAGGCGGCCATCGCTCCCAAGGAAGTCATTTTTTTTTAAGTTTATTAGTTAAGAAAATACATCTACAACGGTTTACTTGTCTATCAGCATTTTGGAGCAACAAGTCAACGACCAGTAACACCAATGTGGCCAGGAAATTATACAAGATATAGATCTAGACATCTAGATCTATTCCAAAAAAAATACACGAAATGTATGCCTCTCTGGTAGATATACCCTATATTTCAAGAGAATAAAAAAAAAAACAAGACTTATGTTTAATTACATAGACTCAAACTTACTTTGACATGCTCCCATAAAGCGTTCAAAACAGTCGTTGCCTTTACATTTTATACTACAGTCTCCTGAGCAATCATTTCCATAAGTAAAGTTAGGACAGGCTAGACAACAACGAAAAAAACTTAAATTAGGCCTGGAAGACAAAAGTGTCGTTTTTTACAACTCAATCTGTCTGTCTGTCTAGTAAAAAGTTTGTTCGCGTTTATTTCTTTCAAACCCAATCTCGGATAAAGGTGAAATTTGGCAAAATTATTTATTATACTTGACAACACAAAAATGTCACTAACAAAATATTACCCAATTAGTTAATTTACTATTGGTAATACATTTCTTTATTTGGTTCTCAAACAAAGGAAAGAAATAGTATTTAAAGGAAGTGGTGGTATAAGCTGAAATTGGCCCCATTTTGCAAGGGAAAGAAATAGTACTTGGATAGTGGTGGTATAGGCTGAAATCGGTCTTATTTTGCAAGGGAAAGAAATAGTACTTGAATAATGTGGTGGTATAAGCTAAAATTGGTCCCATTTTGCAAGGGAAAGAAAAGTATAAGCTGAATTCTATTGATTGAATTCTGAAGCTTATTACAAATTTAATTACATGACAAAATCCAAACTATTATTACACTTAATTTAAGCTTCGTTTTTTTGTTTTTAGCGGCCCCCGTAAGGGGAAAAAGCCGCTATTAGGTTTGTGCAAAATGTCCGTCTGTCCGTCTGTCCGTCTGTCACACTCAGGGCGCCAAAACTAAAAGAGATACGAAAAATATTTTTTCACCATTAAATGCGGCTTGAAAAGTTTAGGTGCAACGGCTACTTTTAGTTTTCTAAAAGCAAACCGTTTAATTTATAAAAATTATTATGCAAGCGATTTTTTAATTATAAAATACCAATTGTGAAGCAATGAGGTAAATGTAAGGGAGGAAATGTTACTAGAAAAAATGCTCTTGGCATGTAGATATCACGTACATTTTTTAAAATGACTTTCTGTCTGTCTGTCCGTCTGTCAGACTCAAAGCGCCCAAACTAGAAGAGATACGAAAAATATTATTTCACCATTAGATGCGGCTTGAAAGGTTTAGGTGCAACGTCTACTTTTAGTTTTCTAGAAGCAAACCGTTTAATTTATAAAATTAATTATGCAAGCGATTTTTTAATAACAAAACACCAATTCTAAAACAATTACGTAAGGGAGGAAATGTTACTATAAGAAATGCTTCTGACATATAGATATCAAGCACATTTTTTAAAATGAACTTTTAGCAGCGGCTTTGGTGTACTATCGTAAAGCCTGGAAATGACATGATTCTAAACTAATTTCTTAAATTTTTAAAAAAATCAGATTTTTAAAAAAAAATTGTTTAGTGCCCCCATTAGAATGAAACAAGCATATTTTTGTGCGTTTTGTCTGTTGGTTGGTTTGTCCGTCACGGTTAGAAAAAAACACTAAATGCTTTTGAAAATATGATTTAACCTTTACTGTTCTTTCAGAAATATTGCGATAGTTTAAGGATGGGAGCATACAGGAATTGAGCCATGGACTTAGAAGGAACATCCGAAACATCTTGCGAATAGGCAGATCTGACAGGGATCCGACTCCGACGGGGGCCGCCTCTGAGTTTGTGTATCACACAAACTCTCTTTGTAATCTTGTTAAGTATTTATGTATTTTGCTTGGTATCACTAATCAATAAAAATGTATGGTAAGTCTTACTGGTCAAGCAAAAGCACCCAGGATGTATCGTGCCATTGACGCAGTTCGAACATAGACCAATTTTCTTGTCACAGTCCCCGGAGCAAAATTCCGAGCAGCCATAAATGCAATCTTTTCCCCACTTGCCATATTCCGAGCATCCTGATCGAACAGAAAGCAGATATAGGCCTACTCATTAATGTTATATTAGGTCTAGACCAACACCAATAAATATACGCGGTTAGAAATGTATTTTTAGCGGTCCCCGTAAGGGGAAAAGCCGCTATTAGGTTTGTGCAAAATGTCCGTCTGTCCGTCTGTCACACTCAGGACGCCAAAACTACAAGAGATACAAAACATATTTTTCACCATTAAATGCGGCTTGAAAAGTTTAGGTGCAACGGCTACTTTTATTTTTTTTAAAAGCAAACCGTTTAATTTAAAAAATTAATTATGCAAGCGATTTTTTAATAACAAAACACCAATTCTAAAACAATTACTTAAATGTAAGGAAGGAAATGTTATATAAGAAATGCACACATAGAATGGATATCACGCACATTTTTTAAAATGAACTTTTATCAGCGACTTTCGTGTACTAGCGTAAAGCCCGGCAATAACATGATTCTAAACTAATTTCTTAATTTTTTGTTAAAATCAGATTTAAAAAAAAAAAAGTTGTTCAGTGCCCCCATTACAATGAAAGAAGCATATTTTTGTGAGTTTTGTCTGTTGGTTGGTCTGTCCGTTACGCATAGATAAAAAAAAACACTAAAACCTTTTGAAAATATAATTTAACCTTTACTGTTCTTTCAAAAATATTGTGATAGTTTAAGGACGGGAGCATACAGGAATTGAGCCAGAGACCAACGATAAATCCGAACTAAAGTCTAGTGCGCAAACATCAAGATAAGGCAGGTTTATACCCTGCTCGCCATCCTCCGTCGTCCAGCGAGAAGTTAATTATTTTCAGCTTAGAAGGAACATCCGAAACATCTTGCAAATAGGCGGATCTGACATGGATCCGACTCCGACGGGGGCCGCCTCTGAGTTTGTGTATCACACAAACTCTCTTTGTAATCTTGTTTAGGGCCTACCAATTGTTTTTGTTTAGTACTACTTCATGCTTTAGAGTTAGACTTTCTCAATAAGCTATGATCCTGTCCGGGGGGGGGGGGGGTAGGGGGAAAAGAAAAAGAGATATTATTGAATTTTAAAAGCATTTCTAAAAAAAGAAAGAGGGAACTATCTGATTTTGAAATCATTTCTCACGCCGTCTGAAGCCGACGTACTAACGACTTTGCTAGTGAGGTGATTATGAAAATAGAAGATTCTATAGTTAATAAAAAATCTACTTATTAACAAAAGCAAGTGATATTATAGAAAAAAAGAAAATTTTAATTAAAAAAATATCTTCTTTATAAAATCAAGATTATATATGTATATTCAGGAAAAAATGATAAATTTTTGAGTTTGTGGATTGTAACAGAAGCCTCGCTTGCCGCTCTTAAATCCGACTAGGCTTGTGTTAACTATTAGTAAGAACGTTCTAGATTGATAGTCAAAACGTTAGACCTAAGTATGTTGAAGCTGAACTATTTTCAGCCATGTCTATAAGAAACAATAATGACAGAACTACGCCTAAAATTTCTAATTTAGTAGACCTACTATAATTTTGCGCCACAGAACCGGACACACAGAAATGAGACAAAATATGTTCCGATAGCTTAAAGTTAGTGCTAGCAAAATTTGCTCTTAAGGTGCATCACGAGAGCATGATGATTAAGCTGCATACTCTATCCAGATGTCCACACAAGATTCTGGTCCAGAGATCCTGCTATAGGTAAAAGTAAAGTAAAGTGTCCCCTTTCAGACATTGTGGTCTATAGGGTAGATGATGTAAAGGTCATGTGACCGAAGGCCTTTACGGCCGAGAGACAATGTGTTAAGAAAAGGACAGTCGGGTCCAGTACAGCAAGAGAGTGAGTCTTAGAAATGTACGGGCTAGAGATACTTGTAGTGTTAGGCAGTTCCTGTTGTATAGGAAAGCATTTTGATGTTACTGTAGCCAGTTGTGTTGTATTGAATCTTGATGAAGCATTTGTAATTAAATCGCCACCTTGTTACTAGAAAGTCTTGTCAAGTTCTTTTGTTAGATGTGTCGTGTTGTTAAGCAGTGAGAACAGAAGGCCTGATAAAAAAAAAGATCGTTAAAATATAAAAGCGCCTTTAATTATGATTGGTTACTGTATTATTAATTCGTGTAGTGCAGCGGTCCTCAACCTTTTAAGCTCGGCGACCATTTTTTAGAATCCTCCACTCTGTCGAGATAACCCCCCCACACACACACACATACAGCAGTAGAAGAATAGACAAAAACCATCCATATTTTCGATGGTGTTAGGCGACCCTTGGCAAATCGTCAATCGACCTCCAAGGGGGCCGCGACCCAGAGGTTGAGAACTTGAGAACCCCTGGTGTAATCTCACAAAATAATTGTGCACAGTTTGACTTGATCCAAATAACGGGAAATGGGAGACAAAAAACATGTCAGACGTATTAACTCTTTCTCTCCGTACTTATTTACCAGATTCTGATGGAATCAACGTTGGTATCGTCAGTTAGGAGAGAAAGAGTTAACTGACAGACAGAGTGAGGGGACATAACAATACCTGGATCTCTAAACGTGTCCTCGTCTATTAGTCCATCTCCATCGTCATCTGAGGAGAACGTTAATTTTGTAAGAATGAACCGTCAACACAAAGTAATGTCATTTAATTAAACAGCGGTAGTGGCTCGATAAACTAGTTTTAAGTAAATGCTGTAATCAATTAGTATAAGTATAAACTACAAGAAGTGTTTCTATACACAGTGTTACGTTATATATAGAGAGTATATTAGTTTAGTTAGTTTCATACACTATGTGTATAGTTTTTAGCGTCAGTAAAAGTAGTGACGTAGAGAGACAGACTAGTGACGTAGAGAGACAGACTAATGACGTAGAGAGACAGACTATTGACGTAGAAGACTTAGAGCGACAAGAAGACCAACATGGCGGTGTTCTTAGAGTAGAATTAAGAACTAAGAGATTAACGAACTAGGATCGTGGACGACATAGACTGTGCCCTTTTGATTATTTATTAATTTGTTGAATGGTTTTGCTTGCCCTGGATGTGGCAAAATATGTAGGTCACAGCTGGGACTGCACAGCCACGGGAAACACTGTATTCCTCATTAATCTTCGGACTCGAAGACAAGCCTATTATTATTATTATGTTAGAAAAGAACGAGTATTCTTTCTCTGGCGGAGCCAGGGTCGAGTTTCGTTAAAGGGAGACAAAATTCATCGTATTCCCTTCATCAGTTTCCACTGAGGAATTTTCTGGTGATGTGGCAGGTCTGCAGCAGTACCGCCCTCTGACAGGCAACGAGAATGTTCCTAGGAATGCCCAGAGCCTTGAAGGTATCTGTGAGGTCAGTTGTTATTATCCCCTCGGTTGATATGACAATGGGGTATATTGTTATTTTAGATAACTTCCATAAACGCTTAATCTCCAAGCCTAGGTTATTATTATTATTATTATTATTATTATTATTATTATTAATTTGTTGAAGTTATTAGCCTGAGGTATCGAGTGTATTCATTAAACTCCGTTGTCGTGTATTCAACGAACTCGCGGATAATTATCAGACTACAGACAACCATTAACACACACATAAGAACACTTACGACTATTATCCAATACATTTAACTTCCGGTACAACTTAAAAACGTGACTATATTAATTTATTTAACATTGCCTACTGATTAAAAAATGTAGTGGCTTAGGCTACGCTACCCAGCCGCAATGTGAGGTCTGGATCGAAACTGTTGTTAGGTTAGATAATGAGCCCACTAGGGTAGCAATAAAGTTGGAATGCTTTCATTTCAAGGGTTAAAGAATATTTAGGGTTTCTATAAAAACGTCTGCGGCCTCGATTTTAGTCTGAGCGTTGAGGGTTTCGAGCCACTGCCCATTGGTAATACATATTTTATATACGGACACCTTCACGGTCCCCATGATGACCTGCTAACTACTGTGAAAAAACGCAAGCTTAAAATCTATTGCCATATTACAAGATCTTCAGTGCTCGCAAAGACCTTCCTTTAGGGAACAGTACCAGGAAAATGAAGAAGAGGCGGACAGAGAAAGCGGTGGGACGACAACATAAAAGAATAGACAGGCCTGCCATTTAAAGAGGTTCTAAACAGGGCAAAGGAGAGAGAGGAATAGAAAAAGACGGTCTACAGGTCTTGCTTGGTGCCCCAACGGTCCACAGACTAAGGATAGGTAACAGGTAACATCTGCATGGGCCTCATTCCCGAACAAAAAAAAAAAATCGGTCCAATAGGCAGGCGAAATTGAGCGTTGTTTGGTGTACTGTCTCAATAGCATTGGCTCAACTCTCTCGCTGTTTCAAATGTTTAAAACGTTTTGATAATCTTATCTCTCATTGCCAGGAAATGTTAAGACCCAACGGAAATCCTTATTTATCAAAATAAATCCCTTGAATTCTCCACATAAGAAATCACATTCCAATTAAACACGATATCAACGTGGACAAAAATTTAAAAAAACTCGAGAATGCGTGAGTGAGAAATAGCGTTAAAAGGTTACTCAAGTGGACGAAACCCAATAAATTTAGCCAAGGCTGTGAATACTGAAAATATGGAAAATTATTTTCCCTCGTTGGAATGAAACGATATAATTAATTACAATAATTGTCTTGTTGGTTATATTTTTTTATTGATTCATGTCTTTTCTATTATATCAATGAATAATTGTGAGAAGTTTAAATTGATCCGAGAATGGGTGCGGGAAAAATAATGAGTACAGATTTTCTTTTACCAGACAGACAGGCAGACAGACAGACTTGAATTGATATAAGCTTAGTAACAAACAATATACTAATTTAGCTTAATTTCAATAGACCGAATATAAGCTTCTTTGTTTTTTCCACGTTTATAAAATAAAATATTTTTAAAAGAAGCTGGGTATCACTAAGTGAATGACGCCTTCGCGAGTTTGCCTATATTCAGTGGCGTAGCTAGGGTGGGAGAGAAAGAGGGGGGGAATCTGAAAATCCCCCGGGCCCCCACTTGAGGGGGGCCTCAAAAGTGTTTTTTTACATAAAAATTATATATTATGCAAAATGTATGGGCCCCAAAGAGGTCAACCCCCCGGGCCCACAAACGATGGAAAAGTTCTAGCTACGCCTCCACTACGCTCCATGATAATCTTCTCTAAACGCCGCTTCTGTTCCTACCTAAGTTATTTCTCGTCTCCTCATCGATGTTACCATCACAGTCATTATCTAATCCGTCGTCTGTCTCGTTCACACGAGAAGTGTTGCATGCATACTGAGAAATAAACATTGTTTTTTTAAATAATAAGTCATACTAAAAGAAAGGACAAATATTTATAAACTGGAGACTTTGCCAGAAAGAATTAGACGATAGATTTAGATATTAAGCAGCGCCGGCCCTAATAATTGCGGGGTCCTATGCGAAACCGATTAGAGGGCACGGTGGCTGAGCGGTAAAGCGCTTGGCTTCCGTACTGGAGGTCCCGGGTTCAAATCCTGGTGAAGACTGGGATTTTTATTTCGGGATTTTCGCCCTTGAGTCTACCCAGCTCTAATAGGTACCTAACATTAGTTGGGGAAAAGTAAAGGCGGTTGGTCGTTGTGCTGGCCACATGACACCCTCGATAACCGTGGGCCACAGAATCAGATGACATTTACATCATCTGCCCAATAGACCACTAGGTCTGAAAGGGGAACTTTACTTTATGCGAAACCGATTGCCGGAGCCCAGAAGGGGATAAACATAATATCAAAATTAAGATTTTGTATTACAAAATTCATTCGTCTTTGCAATACATTGTTATTATATAAAAGCTAACAATGCCGTTTTTTTTTAGGTAGATAGATAGATTAGATTAGATTAGATTGGATATTGGATTAGATTAGATTAGATTAGATGATTAGATTAGATTAGATTAGATTAGATTAAGATTTAGATTTAGATTTAGACGATTAGATTAAATAAGATTACATTAGATTAGATTAGATTAGATTAGATTAGATTAGATTAGATTAAGATTAAGATTAAGATTAAGATTAAGATTAGATTTGATTAGATTAGGTAGATTAGATAGATAGACAGATAGAGAATTAAATGTATATATATATATATATATCGTGAGAGAGAGAGAATTGTCAGTGGCCCGG
>JADKLZ010079391.1:3308738-3329137 GCA_021533235.1 Biomphalaria straminea
GAGAGAGAGAGAGAGAGAGAGAGAAATTAAAAGTTAAATCACTAAATGTTCTATTTATAATTATACCGACTATCGATTATACACGCTACACAAAACTGATAGCGGTTTTATTATTTCAGGAGTCACGCAATAACAACAACATCTTAAACATGAATATATACGCAGCCTATTGAGCCATTAGAATGTAGCTATTAGCCATTCAATTAAATGTAAATATGTAAGAATAATAAAGTCTTGCATGGTTTACCTTTTCGTAATGATAAGCAAATCCAGCCACTTGAAAAAATGATCCCTGGGTTTGTCCGAAAAATAACGATCCCTTGACTAGTCCAGAAAAATAGCATCCAAAATTAAAGGATGCCGTCAGAAGCGCCACAGAATCAGAAGATTCTATTTCCAATGTCGCTACGGTGTAGCCTGACGTCGCGATACCATTATCGACGAGTTTGTCTCTGTAAAATAATAAAAGAACAAACGTTTTATATTTTACAATAACATATTATTGGAGATTTTCATTTTATGATGGGTAACTATCATTTGTTATATTTTTGTATTTTGGTCATATTGTTAGGGATTACGAAAAGTTTTGAAAAGTTTTTTGTGACCTCCCCCCTCCGCCCTTGTCACAATTTCTCAGACCCTCCCCCCTCCCCTCTCTGTGTCACGTCAAAAAAAAAAATATGTATTTCAAATTATTTATTTCTCATCAATTTGTTTTCCCAAAGAGGTTTCATGTGCTCATCGATAGTATACACGGGAAGTTTTTTTTTCTTCTGCTTTGAGGAGCTGACTCGAAAATTAAATTGTCTTCAATGAGATCTTCATCTATCCATTCCACACTCTCCTCACCTGGGTTTCCCAAAAACTACAAGGACTTCGTTGTTTTTTTTTTAAATGATTCTTTTGGCTTTCTGTGCTCATGTTGTTTTGTTTTTTTTAATGGTGTGATGAACTTTTTTTTTTAAGATTAAAAAATATTGTATTTGTGTTTTTTTTTCCTGAATTTTAAATTTGTGACGTCACAAAATCGCTAACACCCCCCCCCCTCTTTCTCCCTTGTCACAAGGTGTCACATTTTCTTACCCTCCCTCCCCCATAGAGCGTGACGACATTTACGAACGACCCCTGATACCGATAAACCGAAGGTAAAACTCATCGAAATCCACTAGCACCGGCGAAAGGACGAACAATCAATCGACTTTAGCGGACGCTGATACCGAACAAGAAGTTTTAAAAAAAAAAGGTAATTCTGGATGTTTAGCAAAGGGAAACTATTCAAGACAATATTTTAAGCTATTAAAAACATATACGAGAGCGAAAACAAAAAAAAATAAACATCAACGTTGCCAGCGTTGACTACAGCTTTATAGCTGGGTAAAATCAAAGATGGGAGCGTCCGTCCGGAGTCGAAGAGCTAATAGCAATAAAGAGAACATGCGAATGTCAGCTAACTCTCTACGTTCATAACAAGCTTCCTGTCTCTAAGGCGTCCTAGAAGTAGTCTGTTTACGTAGGTTGATATTTCGTTAAATCTAAAAACCTATCACTTCGTTGTCACTTATACTTTCACTATTTTCGAAACAAATAGCTTATTTCTAATCGTCCAATAACGATAGACTGACTTATAGAATTACAACATTTATTAACCACACCCTATCTCTGTGGCATCTTACGTCTCGAGAGACGATCTTTTCCCCTTGCAACTTCTTGTGTGGCTAAAGAGGCTAATCCTTGATACACAGCTGCGGTTGCAGGTTGGGCATATAAAATCACCAGGCGCAGCTGCTTTTTCAGCCTTCTTTCTGCCTCTGTTGTGTACGGCATCTGCATTCTGCTCCCTCTCTCCATGTGGATTTATCCAGTGCTGCTTTTCTCCAGCTGCTAGTGTCTATCTTTAATAGCTTCATGTCACGTTTGCATACATCTGTATACCGTAAAAGTGGGCGACCAGCGGCTCTCCTGCCTTCAATAAGATCGCCATATAGTATATCTTGTGGTAGTCTACCACCTCTGCGAACGTGGCCAAGCCAGCCAGGGCGTCTGCTGCTGATAACCACACCCTAATATCCTCCCAAAACTAGAAAGTATTTAAGCTGAACTACCTATTGACTTACACAGAAGGAATGGAGCCATCGTTCCATCGTAAATCGTCCAGGTTTGAACTCGATGATATAACAATTGTTATGATATGTATCACATCAACTGGAGGCTTCCTGGGCGAAAAGAAAACAGGAAAATATTTTTTTCTTAATTTTTCAACATGTGCTGGTCACATGACACCCTATCTAACCGTTGGCCACAGAAACAGATCATCGTCTGCTATATAGATCGCAATGTCTGAAAGGGGAACTTTACATTTTTTGTTCATGCATAATAGCATTGTTATCTTACCCGTCCGAATTCCGAAGATTAAGGATGAGAGCAATGTTTAACATGATCACGCAAACACTACATATTTTGAAACTACTAACGCAGACAAAGCCGTTGTCCGCTAATGGGTCTACTTGGGTTGTTTTTGTTTTTTTTTTCGTTGTCTTCGCCTTTTTTAACGCAAGGTCCCTTTTTCGAGTCTCAGATGTGTGTCCCTAGACCGTAATGAGATTTTTCCAACGTTCTCTTTCACATGCATTCTGCTACCAGCTGCCTTCCTCTATACCCTATACCCGTGATAGCTGCCTGGTAGAGCGGTTTGCACGCTGGACTGTCGTTTGGATTTATCGATGTTCCCGGGTGCAAACCCTGCCCGCTCCCATCCCCCGTCGTTCTGCGGGAGGTTTGGACTAAAGAGTAACTATCTTCAACTCTTAAGGAACATCCGAGACATGTTAAACATTTTACAAACATAGAGAGCTAAATGACACCGGATAATGTTAGATACAATTACTATACGTATGTTTCTGGAGTATTAACTACTAACGTTATTTTTTAAGAAAGGCATTACACTTTTACACTGACCATTCTCTCAAGGTGACCAGCAGGACCTCGTGCACAGGGTGTGAGTGGTTGCAGACCATAATGTCTGAGCTGACTGTTTTTTCTTATGCAGGAAGGCACGATTATGGTTGCAGTTATTGTTAGTCATAAAGTTCAAATATTTAATCATAAAATGATTAAACACGTTATTAAGCTGCAGTGCAGATCCACTGCTACTTTCGACGGAGGCCACCTCTGAGTTTGTGTAAAACAAACTCTCTTTGTAATCTTGTTTCTTTTTTATTTATCATTTATGTGCTTCTTTTATCTCGTAGGTAATGGAGGCGTGCAAGAGTGGGCACTATCTGGGCATACGTTTGAATTCTATTGGTGTGCCTAAAATGCGGTCCACGTAACAGAGGTGCCCCTCGGAAACGCTTTAAAGACCAGCTTAGGCGCCAACTTGCTTTAGCTTACACTCAGAACGAGGCAGCTTGAGGTCACTCACAAAGGCCGTGGGATACATATTTGCGACCATAAGAAAATCCGCTGCCGAGGACTGACGCAGACGGCGAAAAGAAAATCTTAATCGACCACCAGCGGACAATGGTCATGCTTGCCCTGGATGTGGCGAAACTCGTAGGTCACAACTGGTTCTGTGTAAACATTGCAAATACTCCATTCCTCATTAGTCTTCGGACTCGCAGACAAGCCTTGTTATTGCTGTTCATAAAATATTTACATATATTTTGCTTTGAAAAATCAATCTGGACAGACGGAGCGACAGACAAGTAAAATACAGGTGTAATAGTTAAAATAAGTGTTTCCGAAACTGTGTGCCGCGGAGACCCCGTGGCCCATGAGGCCTCAATAGGTATTCAACGCCCTACTTTAACACTTAACTAGTAGGCCACCGCGTGAATTAAGTTCTAAAATAGTCTAACAATAAGCGAAGTGTTCGCTAAATACTCAGTTTGTGCGAAGTGTTCGCTAAATACTCGGAATGTGCGAAGTGTTCGCTAAATACTCAGAATGTGCGATGTGTTCCGTTCAGCAAAAAAAGTTTGGAAAATTAACTCTTTCTCTCCTAACTGACGATAACAACGTTGATTCCATCACAACGTGTTAAATAATAAAGGAGAGAAAGAGTTAATAACTGAATAAGCCATACTTACACCCAAACATAGGTATTGTAGAAAAGCTCATTCGGGACTATCGTCATAATTGAGGGGCCGCCTTTGTCTCCGCTTCCCTGACACGAGGAGATGATAAAAGAGTAAACTGCCACTGGCTTATCGCTGGTAAGAAAGCCATTGCTTACAGGGACATTGCTTCTTTCAACCCGTAGCTAAAAGATAAAAAAGATATCTAGAGACATTATGACCATGAGCTAAAATTTTAGTTTTAATTCACCTATCATTTTGTCTATTGGAACATTTGGGGCTCCACCCAAGATTTACAAGCATTCAGATATTTAGTGTTTTTTAGCTGTAACCTCCGCCTCCACCCATCTTTATTGTCTTTGTGACAGAGTATTCTAACGCTCTCTCACATAGACTTTTAACGCTTGAACTATTCCCGTGTAACAGTTTAAACCGGATTTTTTTTCAAATAAGTTGCAAAATCCTTATTCCCCATCGTTGAGCAGGGGCCTAGTTAGTAACTTTCCTTCATTTGGGGGTCTGGGGGATTGACTTCTTTGGGTACCCCTGCATTTTGCGTAATAGTTAATAAAAAAAACCCACTCATCTAGGGTTGTTGAATCAAGGGGGGGGGGTCAAATTCTCCCCCTTCCCCCTCACCCTAGCTACGACACTGTCCTGTGTAGGAGCTATAACAATAAAGTAATCAATAGTCTATCTTTCATGACCTAACTTACATTTAAAATATCAGCTGGTTTTCCCAGATAGCTTGCATAGTCCTTGGCCCCATCGTTAAGGTTGATGTGGGTGTCCGGTTTAGACGCTATCACAATAAAGTAATCCATGTTTGATCTTTTATGGGGTGAGACTAGGATGAATGTTACACCGTACATCTTTTCCGGAAGAAGCATTTCTGTGGACAAATAGTAGAATGTAATCAAAGACCAGAGACGCGGTGGCCGAGCGGTAAAGTAATTGGCTTCTGAACCGGGGGTCCCGGGTTCGAATCCTGGTAAAAACTACGATTTTTATTTCGGGAGCTTTGGGGTGCCTCGGAGTCCACCCAGTTCTAATGGGTACCTGACATAAGTTAGGGAAAAGTAAAGGCGGTTGGTCGTTGTGATGGCCATATGACACCCTCGTTAAACGTAGCCACAGAATCATATGTCCTTTACATCATCTGACCTATAGATCACAAGGTCAGAAAGGGGAACTTTAATTTTTTTTTTAATCAATGGCCGGATGTAAGGTATCTCAGGAAGTCTTAATTAGAATAGGCTTAATTAGCTACACCAGATCCTGCCTCGTCTAAAGACGAAACCAAAACCAGTGAATCATCTGGGAGCATTAATTGCAAAAAGGAGCGATATAAATCTATATCTGCTATCTTGCGTCAAAGGCTTCTGGAGTAGTTCTTGTATCACGTTTGGACTATTACTTGTTAGTGATGGTACAATCTACTTTCAAAGAAATTAATTAAGGGGTGACAAAAAAAAACGATTACCTGATGACATATCCGGGGAAGTGATAGCTTTTGCTGGACTTTTACACTCGTCGTGGACTAAGCCGCAGCTTCCGGAAATGACCCCTACAGGATGGAGGCTCATAATCATAGTCCCTGCAGAGAAACGGTTACGTATGTTTTAATAGAACAATTTGCCAAGGACATTTAGCACAGGAATCATTATTCCCTAGGAAAAGGTATTCTTTTTATTCTTATAAAAGCACTACTTACCAACCGACATCTGCCAGGGGCGTAGCTAGGAATTTTCCCTCTTTAAGGGGCCCGTGGGGGCTTGACCTCTTTGGAGGCCCCTGCATTTTGCGTAATATTTAATTTTTAATGTAAAAAATAACACTCCTTCGGGCCCCCCCCTCGGGTGGGGCCCGGGGTATTTTCAAATTCTCCCCCTTCACCCTACACTAGCTACGCCACTGACATCTGCGTAGACGACACCTATCTATTCAGTGTTGAAATAATTCAAAGGCGAACTCTTTTGAAGAGCTTAAAGGAGGAAAGTGTAAATAGATGCCACACCCCTCACTAATCGGTATAAAGATAAAAATAGATTCCATTTCGCCCTTACTAGCATAGAGGAGAGCATCTGGAAACAGATAGCCTTTGACAGACACAGCTGGAGAGCTACCAAGATGGTCGCGTTACATACACGCACTAAATAAGGGCCCTTCCCCAAGACAGACGCAGTTGACGAACACAAATCTCAAATAGACTCCAGCCGGCAAAGCTTTGTCCGCATAAGATGTGCCTAAGCATACAGATCGCAACTGAACTTGCTTAGTAATATGATATACAACACACTTAAATTTTCGAAGACAATGCGTTTTTCCCCAGTCCTATTCGTATATAAAAGAACTGCTGTTCACTCTCTTGTACTGCCTGAATTAAGGTCCAAAAGAGGAAAATCAAATTCATTTTAGTAAGTTTGATAGTGTATAATGTTAGATACCTAGTGTAGTTTGGTTTAGTCACGCATTATGTTAGACCGACAGTGAACGCTCATTTTATAGTGACGATATAGAAGTTGGGGCTAGAAATGAGGTTAGACTTTTAAAATCAGTTATATTGCTAGACTTTCAGGTGGGGGGAGGCGGGGGAATTCCAGCTACCGTCGCCTCATCGTGGCACCTCCGTGGAAACGTCCATTTTAGGGAAGTGGATAGGCTAAGAACGGTAGCGCATATAGCCCTCGGCGGGCTTCCACATACACGGTGGAGATACTGTTCATTGCACGTGGTAGGGATGCAACTAAAGGCTCGCCAAACCGTCCGAAACCCCCCAGCGATTCGTTCCCTAACGGGGGCCATACGCTCTGTGATGCGCCCCTGCACGGGTTCGTTGGGACATTATAGGTATAAGAGGGGCCCCCACGCGGCTCGGCCTCCGGCCTCGCATAGGAGGAGGGAACCTGTGCTTGGCTCAAGGGGGTCGGGTGCAGCGACACACCGGGTGTGATATATTTGCACTTCGGATAAGGTGGGACCTCTGACAGTGTGGTTGGTGAAGAGCCGGCCTCACATCCTGGCCACGGGTAAAATCCTTCCCTTGGTCAAAGGGACTTAAAAGGGAGCTCGCTCTATGCTCTCGTCACGAATGGACATCAGTATACGGTGGGGGGGAGGTAACATCATTGTTGGTGACGGATTCGACTGGGGCTATTCTGTTTTAAAGATTGTTTATAATTTTCATCTAGAGTAGTCTTGGTCCTTGAACTTGTGTTCCTGTTGGTACCTGTTCATTGCTGTAACGTGATGCACATGTTTTGTGGACTCGCATCTGTAATACATCCTACAAGGTACGCAATCATATATATTTGTGAAGATAGTTAGAAATTCTTGAAGTGCATCTATTACACATGCATCCGTTGTACCACTGCAGAAGTCTCTGATTGCTATGGAATGTATGTGTGTATCCATGGGTGAGATAGAGCGGATGTTTATGGTTGTGTAGGCTGAAGAGTTTCTGATGAAACGAGGTGGTCTGTCGTCAGGGCCGGCCCTAGCAATTGCGGGGCCCTAAGCGAAACTGATTGCGCGGGGCTTAGTCTGGTTGGAATAAGAATATTAGGTGAAAATTAAGATTTTGTATTAGAAAATAAATTCGGCTTTGCATTTTATTCATAAAAATGCGATTCAGTTTACTTTACTTTACGAACCGTGCAACCGATGGCATATTTAAATGTCAGTAATTATAAAAGTAAATAAGGTTTTGGAATTTCCGATCAAGGGTAAAATTCGTCCGATTATTACATTTTGATACATGAATGCTGACAATGCATTTTTTTATTTCAAGTAAAATTGGCGTTTTCTGTAATTAATGACTCACACACTAGTGACAATTTTGTCTATTTTTCGGGAGATTTTTATGAGTTTTCATGAGATTGTAATAAGTGCATTACATTTCGAGGAATTTTTCGTAAATATTTTGCAATTAATTTAATACTTACACATAGAATAAACGCGGAGCTTATGAAAGCGCGAAGCCCACTGCGACCGCATAGAGTGCAGTGGCCTAAGACCGGCCCTGTCTGTCGTTAATTACAGTCTAGCTAGGATAAAAGTATTAGAGAATATACCATGGCATGAAACAGGAAGATTTGAATTTGTAGTGAGCTTTAAATTTTCATTTCATGAGTATTTTCACTTTTACGTTGAATCAGTATGTATTGATATAACACACAAATATAGAAAAATCCTTTAAAAAGTACAATGCTTTTCTAAATGAGACGAACTCCGCCTTTAAAGCTGTATCTATCAATAATCTCCAAGCCTTACCTTATTTAATATCGAACAAAATAATTAATCACAAAATATTTTAATGACTAATTGGTTAATTTATTTTTATTGATTCATATTTGCTAGGTAAATTAATTAATGTCAAAGGTCAACCATTTAGATTTGAATTGACTCAAGGGCTTTTAAGACAATCCCTAAGTTGAAAAAAATCAAATACTGCTCGGTTCGTAGGCATAGGCTACATACGTACCAATTAGAGAAATGCCCGTGAGATATCTGTATTCACCGCATTTCACTAGTGAGAAGCCTTGGTAACTAGAAACATAATGTGAACGTTAAATAAAAAAAAATAGAATAAATAGAAAGAAACAAATTCAAGAAAAAAATACTTTAAAAAAAAAAGATTATACGAAGTGTAGGCTAATTGTATCAATTAGTTTCGATCAGTCATCTAATTAAGTTTTTAATAGATCAAGACTATCAACAACAAATCCGTGCGATTAGGTTTAGCGCTATGCCATGCTTTAAACTTTATCAATACGCTATGATCCTATCACCTGGAGCAGTTAAGAAAATGGTAGAGGGAGAGAAAGAAAGGATTTGACAGAAATCGCTTTTTAGAAGCATTTACAAAAAAGATGTACGACCTGAATTGGAACACAAATTGAAATCAACCAAGAAATCGTACGATTAAGTGAGATCGTAGAAAGAAAAACGAAAAAAAAAACTGATACATGTCCATACCTGTCCAGCAATATTGACCGGATGTTATGGTCGCCCACTAATCGTACTGCCCCATCCACCACAAGCGGATGCTGAGGTGATATCTTGACGGTAAGGAAGACTTTGGTTTTCTGCGCTGTTACAACCGTCAGAAAAGGTCTTCTCCTGAAAGCAGGGGTGCACTATGATAGTTATGTGTAAAACATTGGTCGTCATCTGAAAGCAGGGGGCACTATGTTAGTTTTGTTGAAAACATAGGTCGTCCACTGAATACAGAGGGGCACTATGTTAGTTTTGTTGAAAACATAGGTCGTCCCCTGAATACAGAGGGGCACTATGTTAGTTTTGTTGAAAACATTGAGAATAGGTCGTCTGCTGAAACAAGTTATTTATTATGTATGTAAAAAATTCCTCTTATAGACCTTGTGGTCTATTGGGCAGATGATGTAAAGGTCACCTGATTCTGTGGCCTACGGTTAACGAGGGTGTCATGTGGCCAGCACAACGACCAACAGCCTTTACTTTTCCAGAAACTAATGTCAGGTACCTATTAGGCCTCTTTCTTGTGGAGGAACGGGGTTGTAGCACTGTTCTGAAAGAATGTGTGCCAAAAAAGGTACTATCTCTAAAGCTCTAGTTTATAACCTTTTAAGGTCATGTATTGTAAGAGTGTCTGCCAAATAGGGTACTATCTCTGACGCTTTTGTTGTAAACCTTTAACTCTTTCTCTCCTAACTGACGATACCAACGTTGATTTCACCAGAATGTGGTAAATAATTAAGGAGAGAAAGAGTTAAAGGTCATGTTCTGTAAGAATGTGTACGTAATAGAGTACTATCTCTGACGCTCTAGTTTCAAACCTTTTACTGTCATGTTATGTACGAATGCGTAGAGTACTATCTCTGACGCTCTACTTTCAATCCTTTAAACTTAGGTCATGTTCTGTAAGAATATATAATATATGTGTGCCAAATAAGGTACTATCTCTAACACTCTAGCTTTAAAACCTTTTAGGGTCATGTTCTGTAAGAATGAGTACTAAATAGGGTACTATCTCTGACGCTCTAGTTTCAAACCTTTTAAGGGCAGGGCATGGAATATCCGTACTTACTTATGAGTAATGACACAATAGAAAGTCCCGAACGCCTGAACAGGGATGGCCAGGAAACTGCTCATCGTCTGAGACCCGTCATACATGTGGACGTGGACGCCGAATGTCTGGTTACTGGTTAGCAACAGACATTTGTGGTGGACGTACTCTTTAAATGGCGCAGGGCTATTCAAAAAGGAAAATGGCATGATTTAATGCAGGAGTTCTTAAACTATGGGTTAATTTTCACTTATTATATTTATCCCTAATCAGACTGGACCCCCGCGCCATCCGTTTCGCATAGGGCCCCGCAATCTGTAGGACCGGCCCTGCAACACTGTAACACAATATGATTATTTGATATTTTTTTAGGAAACCATAAGAAGATTAAACAGAAAACTCTGGGAAAACAATGGAAAGTCATGGAAACTGGGAAAGCAATGGATATGCCAGGGAATCTAAAAATGTCATAATTGAAAATAGAGGAGTGAAAATGTACAATATGAGGTTAACTCTTTGACCTCGCAACGACGCTCCCACCGTTGATTCTATCCAGATATAAAGCTGTAAATTCCGTCCAAACGTGGAAAATAATTACCGTGTCAGAGAGTTAACATAACAAAAACTGTAACGACATATTTTAGAACGGGGAAAAAAGTGATTTAACTCTTTCTCTCCTAATTGACGATGCTAACAATAGCGGCATTTGCATTAAACTAAACTAAGTTTGGATATATAAATTTTAATTCGTATTATATGAGGAAGTTGTGGTTTCTCCTATAATTCAATACCAAATATAAAGTGTTCTGATAACAAACAAAGAAGTTAGTGAAGTTTAATCATAACAGAATAATGAAATACAAATGAGCGAAAGAAATAATACTATGGCAACGAGGAAAATAATTCAATACAGAAAGAGTTAATTTTTTTTTCTAAGACCATTTAGGCGCCTATCTGCAAAGGGATTCCGTTGTAAGACACCATTCTTTATTTATGTCCCCTGTCTAATTCAAAGCAATGCTTATGCATTAAGTAAACATAAAAGAGAGGCGCGATGGCTGAGTGACAACGCGCTTGGCTGCCGAACCGTGGGTTCGAATCCTAGTGAAGTCTGGGATTTTTACTTTCGGGGTATTTAGGGCGCCTCTGAGTCCACCTACATCTAAAAGGCTACCAGACATTAAATTGGGGAAAGAAAAGTTAATAATGAAATCATTTACACCAGATGTTGTAGGATATACTGAAGCGGTGGTGATATAGTAACAATATGAAGAAAATACGAAATACAACTATCCTAAATGTTTCTAACTTGTTAGGCTTACAATTTGTTTTTTTCTAGAAGATAGTTAGCTGGCTGTGATTTGGTTAGTGAAAGTTCCACAATCTTGCTATGGTTAGCATCTCCCCGTGTTGTCCTCCAGACTGTAACCTTTGACGTAGACAATACCGCATGTGACATTTGATTTCTAATAATTATTTGACAATGGCATGCTACTGTAAAAGTACGGTATACAGATGTACGCAAACGCGACACGAAGTGGGAAGCGTGGTCGAGAGGCTAAGTGCGGCTTGAGCTTGGCTACTTAAAAGGGGGCTCGAGGTTCGACACCCGACTCGGGCAGAGTAGTGTTTACTGAGCGCCCAAAGGCAGCACGGGAAACCAACTCCTAGATACCCCCTCCCCCCCACTGGTCCACAAATGAGATTGGATCAAAGCGCTCTGAGCATGCTATAAGAGCATAAGAGAAGGTTCTCGGATCGCAGATGCCATACACAACTGAAGCAGAAAGAAGGCTGAAAATGCAGATGCGCCCGGTGATTTTATATGCCCAACCTGGAACCGCAGCTGCGTATCAAGGATTGGCCTCTTTAGCCACACAAGAAGTTGCAAAGGGAAAAGATCATCTCTCGAGACGTAAAAAGCCACAGAGACTTGCTACTATAATATGGTCCGAACACATACCAGACACAGAAATCTCAAAGCTGTCCAACATGAACAGTATCAATGCGACAGTAAAAAAGTGCCAACTTCGATGAGCTGGACATGTAGTCCGCATGCCGGACAATCGCCTTCCTAAGCGTCATCTGTATGGAGAGTTATGTGCAGGAAAGCGCTCCCTTGGAGGTCAGGCGCTACAAAGACATTCTCAAAAGCTCCTTCAAGGAATGCGATATCGACATTCACAGCTGGGAAGCACTAGCTCTCGATCGCTCCTCATTGTGTGAAGCTGTGAGTCTCAGAGTCTCATGATATAAAGCAAGAAGAGTGGCCAGGGCGATAAAGCTGAGAGAAGAAGCAGGGTTTTCTGCTACTGACCTAACCCACCCAGGCCACATGTGCGGCCGGCTTTTAAAAGCGATGATTGGACTTTGCAGCCATCTTCGGGTCCATATGAAATGAAAAATGTGCTCATCTCCGACCACGATAGTTATACTATAATAGGCTTAATACACACTAATCTCCATGCTTCTATTAAGTATCTAATTCTCTATTGGACCAATGTTAGCTTTATTACAGAAAAATACCGAACTGTAATTTACAGACAGAACATAACAACAACTAAATACTCAGAATGACATAAAGATAGAGGCACATTCCAAATACCAATTCGCACAAGAACTCATTCACTCATAAGCTCGAATCCTGGTGAAGACTGGGATTTTTATTTCGGGATTTTCGGGCGCCCTTGAGTTCACCCAGATCTAATGGGTACCTGACATTAGTTGGGGGAAAAGTAAAGGCGGTTGGTCGTTGTGCTGGCCACATGACACCCTCGTTAACCGTAGGCCACAGAATCAGATGACCTTTTCGTCATCTGCCCTATAGTCTATAGATCTATGGGAAGCGTGGTCGAGAGGCTAAGTGCGGCTTGCTTGGCTATCTAGAAGGGGGCTCGAGGTTCGACACCCGACTCGGGCAGAGTTGTGTTTACTGAGCGCCCAAAGGCAGCACGGGAAACCAGCTCCTAGATACCCCCTTCCCCCCACTGGTCCACAAATGAGATTGGACCAAAGCGCTCTGAGCATGCTATAAGCATGAAAGTAGCGCTATATAAAAGCTATAATAATAATCACAAGGTCTGAAAGGGGGAACTTTACTTTTTACTTTACTCATTCTTACAAAGTGACGTAACGAAATAGAAGGGAGACCAACGTCTTAACATGCATGACAAGATTGACACATAAAACTTGTTGAACCAAAAAAAATTCATTACCAGTAGTTAATTGACTTAGTTATTATTTATTTATTTATTCTGATGATTCAATCTTGTCTATGCCGATGAATATTCGTGCAACGTTTCGACGTGATCAAAGAATTAATGTTGGAGAAAAAAACGTGTCCAACTTTTTTAGCAGATAGACAGAGTGAATTGATATAAACTTGGCAAAAGGAAGGATCTGTATATAATACATGTATGTGTGTGTGTTATAGAGATACTTCTTTTTATAAAGTTTACATATATACACACGTGCGCCGATTATCTAACGCTCGAAGAAAAAGTCATGGAAAGATAATTCTTTTATTTCTGCAAGTTGGACTAGAGTAACCCCAAGTAACTTTCGCGGCGACATAGACAAGGCTCAGAAAAAAAAAAGGGTGGGTTGAGTACAAGTGATCTTATCTGTGTATATAATTCTCTACGTCGCCCAACCAACCACTCCGTTTGAACAACTGTGTCTTTCAGGAAATTTTCACCCGTCACTAAATAGCGGCGTTTGCTACGCCTCGGGTCGGTTCGTAATATTTTATTGAAATTCCGTAGTTAGAAAACATTATACCTACAATGGTTTAGTTGGCCTGTCTGAAGTTACAACCCAACAGTCCATATAGCAGCAGTCAACAATGAATTTATCAACGACCAGCGATACATACCGTTGCTTCACCATCCAGGGTATAGATTAGCAGATAGATTTTTGGTTGATTGAGTCTCGGGAATGCCAGTAAGAATGTTTCACCTTGAGCAGTTCCTTCCAAAGTAAATACAAATCTACATTGAATTTGCTAAAATGCTTCACTGAATGACTGACTGACTGACTGATTCTTCAACAGAATTTCGTAAATATTCATGCACACGTTCCTTTCGTTTCAAATGCTAACTAAGAAATGGTTTTAACAGATTCGCAGCTTGAGCGCAGATTGCGCGAAAAAAAAAGGTTCTTTAAAAACTGTGTTTTGTAATTTCGGTAATTCCTCAAAAGACCGCATTATATATAGAGCTTAAATCAGGGGGTTCTCAACCTGTGGCTCGCGACCACCTTGGGTGTCGATTGACGATTTGATAGGGGTCGCCTAAGACCAACCAAAATATGGATTATTATTGTCTATTCTTATATAACTGTATGTGTGTGTTGGGGGGAGGGGTCCCGGCAGACGAGGGGATTGTAAAAATGGGTCGCAGGGCTTAAAAGGTTAAGAACCGCTGGCTTAAGTGGAGATAAAAAAAGACATCCTTTATTTTTATAGCATATTTCTTTCTCATTAAGTTGCCTTTTTGAGAGACAGAGAGAGAGAGAGAGAAAGAGAGAGAGAGAGAGAGAGAGGAATTAAATAATTTCACGCGAAAACAATCCACTATAAAGAAAATCAAATGGATATTTCCTTTTTAATTTCAGATAACAATATTCTTAAATAAAAATTTTATGCGGAACAGGATCTAGGCCTGGTAATCTAAAACAGTGTTTCAGAGGAGAATATTATATCGGTATGGCTTCGCGAGGCCTGAATATGTGACCGACCAAATACTCAAATAATAACTAGTGGGCCAGAACGTGAATTAATCTCTCTAAAAAATAAGCAAAATGTTTGTTAAATTACTCAAATTGTGGGAAATGTTCTAAAGAAATGTTTGCTAGATCTGACGATGTGAATTCTTGCCTTTTGATTAAAAGACGCGAGGGGGTGAGAGTTAAAACAACCAAAGGTGCTATACATAGAATGCAAAAGTTTAAATTATTATAAAAAAAGGGCCGGAAATTGTGAAAGCGTGTGTGTTTAGGGCGATGGCGATAAGAAAAGCAACATTATTATTATAGCTTTTATATAGCGCTACTTCCATGCTTATAGCATGCTCAGAGCGCTTTGATCCAATCTCATTTGTGGACCGGTGGGGGGGAGGGGGTATCTAGGAATTGGTTTTCCGTGCTGCCTTTGGGCGCTCAGTAAACACAACTCTGCCCGAGTCGGGTGTCGAACCTCGAGCCCCCTTCTAGGTAGCCAAGCAAGCCAAGCTCAAGCCGCACTTAGCCTCTCGACCACGCTTCCCATAGTACAGTATACTAAATATTTCCATATTTGGCGAGAGGGCGGTGCAGGGTTGAGGGGACAAGTAAACATGATTATTGAATTGAGAGGTCAAACAAAAAAATCTCTGTAAAAACCAAAGCTAATATAATGAAATAACCGCACTATTATTGCCACGTGGATCAGTACTACAAGATGAATCTCCACTTTTTGATATAAAACTTAGATTATTAACTCCCACTAATTCATCAACCTTTTACGCTTTTTTTTTTCCCATTGATTTATGTGTTGTCATTTATCATCGACTATGAATCATTGTGCAATGTTGAACTGAATTCAAGAATAGAAATTGAGAGCAACATAGTGTTATAAAATTTGTACCAGGCAATACACTAACATTTGTTTTTCATGTAACTTTTGTCATGTAACTTTTGCCATGTAACGTTTGTCATGTAACTCGATGTGTGTACCTGTCTCCGAGAAAGTCTCTGTTGCCAGCTGGCATAAGATAAAACAAATCCATGCAGTAATCATTCTTGTGAACTTGTCTTTTAAGAGAGTCTTTGCAAGGAAGAAGAACATACAATCATATAATAAACATGTTAATAAAACTAGATATAAAACTATATTTAAAACTATAACTAAGTATCTATCACATTTTACTATAACTAACACAGCATAGAATGCATTAAACAGTGCAATCACATTAATTATGGGAAAGGAGTAGGCTTCAGTTTCTTCAATTATTAGGATATTAAACAACTTGTATAGTTCATCTTTCAGACCTTGCAATCTACAAAGCAGATGACGTTAGGATCATTGGTTTCATTGGCCAACGGTTAACGAGCAGGGTGTCATTTGGCCAACACAACGACCAACCACCTTTACTTTTCCCCAACTAAAGTCAGGTAGGCCTACCCAGTACAGCAGGGTGTACTCAGATGCACCATAAGATTCCGAAACTAAAAATCACTAGGCTTTGAGCCCGGGGCCCCCTGTTTGGAAGCCAAAAGCTTAACAATTCAACCTGCGCTATCTACCCCACCAGCTAAATAATTAATATAGGAGTTCTTAACGGTTCGGAAGACAAGCGCTTTACCGCTCAACCGCCGAAAACATAATTTTATATTATTCTGATATGAAACTCGTATTCTACACATTTTAAACTATTAAAATCCAACAATTGTTAATAAGATGTTTTAAACCAAAGTCAGCGTCGTCTCACAGAGCAACCCCACCCCCCAACACTGCCCTGACTTCAGATCTAAATTTAACATAGGGCAGCTAAGCCTAAATCTGTATCTTAACTTTTTAAAACTTTAAACTAAGTCTAGACTTAACTCTTCAAGTTTAACATTGGCCCAAGTCTAGATCTAACCTCTTAAAGTTTTAACTTTGGCCTAAGTATAGATCTAGAGTTTAACAAAGGCCTAAGTGTAAATCTAACCTCCTAAATGTACTTTTCTATAGGCTTGTGAGTCTTTGAAGCTGACTGCAGAGCTAGAGAGGAGGATCCTAGCAATGGAAATGAGATGCTACATAGGAATCCTATGGTCACATTTAAAGACCGCATCACAAAGCAAGGGATTAGAGATAGCAGCGATTGGACCCCATGATGACCTGCTAACTATCTTAAAAAAACGCAAGCTAAAAATCTATGGCCATATCACAAGATCTTCATGGCTCGCTTAAACCTCGCTTCAGGGAACAATACCAGGAAAAAGAAGAAGAAGCAGACAGAGAAAGCGATGGGAGGACAACATAAAAGAATGGACGGGCATGCGATTGAATGAGGTTCTAACTAAGGCTAAGGACAGAGAGGAATGAAGTAGTACAGTTGACGAATCTTGCTTGGTGCCCCAACGGGCCAACAGACTAAGGGATATATTAAAGGTAATAAAGCAAGTGTGAATCTATTCTTGGTAAAAACCAGCATATGCATGATCTGTAATCTTGTAATTTATTTTTAGATCACAGGTCAGGCGTCTTCAGACTTTGTAAATTGAAATATAGGCGCCTTTATCTTCTTGGGTGAAACATGAACAATCGCCTATGTTAATATTGTAAAAATTAAACATAGACAACAGGCTAAGATCTAGACCAAAATTTTTGTAAACATTAGACTACATCATCACATATGATATTTATTTATATTAGGCCTATATGCCTACATCTAGCTAGTGTTTACAGAATTTACATGTTGCAACATCTCGATTCACTAGATCTATTTGGATCTTAGAGTGTGCAAGTTTTAATAATAAAGTGCGATGTACCTACATCTGGTTTGAAATTTGGGCTTATGTATATATGAACTATCATAAACACAATTGAATTTCTCTTATAATTCTTTATTCCCAATACTTGTGTTTGGTAATGCGACTTATTTTGCCATGAGAATTGTTTCTCTTAGCGGAACAGGATGTGGCTCTTTTATCTTAGATGTTTCAATACGACCTGTAAAAATAAGTAAATTGAGGGCCTTCTAGTTTTTACAAAGGCCAAAGGTTACATCAACTACACCTGTCTGTCTTCTATGTTGTTTGCTGGTACATCTTATTTCCACCGCAGCCATTCTCTGATCAAGTTGCAACTTTATTACGCTTCAGACAATCATCGTAATGTTCCCGAGTTAGAACCGTGTTCGGAAGCCAAGCGCTTTACCGTTCAGCCATTTTTTTCCTTTCAATGGTTTAAATATTTGAGATAGCCGTAATGCAATGTCAATAGTCGATTTCCATTTTGTTTGTCATTAATTAGTAGGTTCGGTCCGCAACCATGCATTTTTTCCAGTATTTAAAACAAAAAAAAAGTATATACTGAGTTATCTCCAGTGCATTATACTGCTATTAAAAAAAATTATTTCAAAAACCAAATCTGCGTGACTTACTTAGGACTTAGATCCTCCCGCACCTTTCGGCGCATTGGGCAACAAGCTGTCTACATAAAAATCTTTCACTGGCAATGTCTAAGGCCTCCTCCCACCTGGTGTCCACTGCTCTGAGGTCCTCCATGAAAGTGTGACGCCAAGTTATTCAAGAACGCCCCTGTTTGCGCTTTCCTCGTAATGGCTTCCATGTCATCGCAACTTTTGGTATGCGTAATTGATTTCGTCGTAGAATTCGTCCCGCAAACCTCATGCGACAATGTGTCACATCCTCACTAAGTGGTCGACACCCAATTCGGCATAGGTTTACTTGGTTGAGACCCGAGCTCAATAACTGACTCCTAAAATCCGTCTTAGCAATCTTTTTCCATACTATTCACTGCACTTTGTTAATGGAGCCCAGCGACTGGTAGAAATTTGTAATCTCTCTTAGCTACGCTCTTGGAATTCGGTGAGTGTAGTTTACTTTAGATTTTATATCGAAAAGGGGAAGTTTGTCAGCGATTTTGATTTTTTTAAAAACAAACTCAAAACACCCTTATCTATGTTCACAGACTTTTGGTGAATATAGTTTGCTATAGAATAATATTGAGGAGGGGGCTTTCAACCTCAGAAATATCTGTAGGAAGATTTCAAATTCAAAACCATCTGAAGGGGTTTTAAATTTAGAGCGCTTTAGATGAGGGAGGCTTAAACTCCATGGCTACGCTTAAAGGAGTCTGAGTGTGTAGTTTGCGTTTTTAATATATTGAAGAGGTGGTATGTAGCTTTAAGCCCCGCTGGAGGGAGGGAGGGTTTAAACTCGAAACCCTCTGAATGGGGTTTTGACATAAAGTCCTTTGGAAGGGTTTATTAAACACACAACTCCTTTTTGGATACGCTCATAGAAACTGGTGACTGGTGTATGCTTTATATTGAAGAGGAGGGGGGGGCTTATCGTTAAAAAATTTCAGAGGGGGTTTCTAACACAAAATCCTCATTGCTCTTGGAACTTAATATATTGTCGTTTGCATTATTTTTTGTTTTGTTTTATAGAAGAGGGGTGTTTAAACAGCGAAACTCCTTTTGAAGGGAATTTTAAACTCAAAACCGCCCTTTGGATCGCTGAGCAAGTTATTATTTAATAATACAATCTCACCCAAATTAAGCAAAAGTAAATCAAAAATCTGTCAAAAAGTTCCAGTTCCATTTAATTGGTGAGGGTGGAGGCGTTGAGTCCCCCCCTCCCAGTTACGACCATGGCTCAGCCCATAAACACCCGTCCCGTGACTTTCGTCGTAGTGGTACTTTGACAATAAACATAACAAAAAAAAAAAAAAAAAACAGTTGATGATACAGGTTAATGATAACAAACTATGCTGAACAAACAAGCCTTTGTAAATTGTTAGAATTTATTACGGAAATAAAAGGAACAACAACTGAGAGTGTTTTGATAGCAAACAGTGAAATAGGGACATATATCTATATCATTATTTACTGCATACGCCAACATTTTTCTACTTTAACGAGAATAAAAACACTATTATTCTACATTATTGTGTTTATTCTTTGTTTCATTTTAATATCCGCATCATGGTTTTGTTTTTCGGGGGGGGGGGGGGTTAATTTAAGAAATCGATAATACTAAATAGTGTTTTAGTGTTTGAACGATATATCATTTATTAGTTTTGTCGTATTAACTCTTTCTGTCCGTAATTATTTACAACATTGAGGTGAAATCAACGTTGGTATCGTCAGTTAGGAGATAAAGAGTTAACTCTGCTCAATTTTCGCTGATCTGGGTGATGTTTTCGGAACTTTTTCTTCCAGAGGCCGTGGAAGTGTCCAAGGATAAGCCCACCGTCGTCAGCATGGACTGGAGTTTTGCTTTGCCCTTGGTCTTGGCTTCTAGCCGCTTCGGCTTTATCTGCACGTAACGGATGTAATGGTCTCTTTCGTCCACGCTGGTACCAGAGCGTAACCGTTTGGCCATGATGACCGCATCATCCAACAGGACAACCTCCGGGATGATGTACTCGACTTCCTTTCGAGTTAAACGAGTCATTGGCGTTGTATTTGGTGGTTTCCTGTGCCAAGGAACAAAATATCAAGTTGAATGCATTGTTTCTATGTTCTAGTTATTTTTATCTTCTGTTTTCTAGATTTTTCTAT
>JADKLZ010079391.1:3335964-3348786 GCA_021533235.1 Biomphalaria straminea
ATGAATGGTCTCGGTTAGACCTTAACCATAATCTCCAAATACAAAAAACTAAACTTAATAAAATACTCAGAAAGACACAAACTTAAAGGCACATTCCTCGTCCCATGCGCTAAAACAAACTTGAACAAATGCTTTTTCTACCCTAGTACCATTAGACTTCATTAGGGCATGGAATGGGTTGCCTGAGCTAGCCAGGAAAACCAGTGACTTGGCAGAATTTAAGTCACTGGTAAATATGCATGACTGAATGCATGACGCGTAGTACGTAATCATCTTCTTTTTTGAAGTAACGTCTGTATTATAAAAGATAAGAAGATAAGACAACTCATCAACACAATTAATCATTGTCCTAAATAATTAACAACACCATATAAATGACTCACTTCTGACAAAAACGGTGTCTTCATCCACCAGTCCATCTCCGTCATCGTCTGTGGATGTTATAGACACATTTAATACATATCTATCACGCTTTTTAAAAATGTTTTAGGCAAGTGGACTGTTAAAACAAGGAAATTATTTTTGTTTTAAATCCTTTTAAAAAGTGTATTAATGAGAAATCTTGACAAGGACACACACAAGGCAGTCCGACTATTAACCTATAGCTAGGGGTTTGGTTTGTGGGCAGCAGGGCGTGTCCGCACACCGACGGGCCATGCCTGTCTAACATCTTGGGACCAAACCTCCTCCGAGGCCCTTGCAGATTAGCCTGAGACTTCACAGCCTCAGTTTCCATCTGTAACTACGGGGAGGTGCTGCATAGGACTTGCTGTGGAGAGGCTATGTACTGGCAAGAGAGACTTACAAAAATTGCTCCCCTTTCACAATAGCTAGCCTGCGGTGGCAGCAAATTAAGCTACCACACTAGGCGCTTCACAAAGCCTTTGAACAGACCTTACTCCGAAATTACAACTATACCTTTCAACAGGGGCGGACTGGGTATCAAAATCGGCCCGGGCATTACCATATAAACCGGCCCACAAATGGCATGTCATATTTTTTTTTTTTGGGGGGGGAGGGTTTACCACACTATATCTTGCGTCTTGCGGGCCACATGACCGAAAAGTTACAAAAACAAATTGAAATTGTTCTGAAACTATTTAGGTAGAAACATATGGGTTAAATACTTAATTAATAGGTTTTTAGACAGTTATATATTTTTACGCGTCAGAAAATAACCACCTTTCTCTACTTACAATATATGCAACAGTGTAAGTAGTTCTAACAACGACTAATTTTGCGGACTCTTTTGGTAAAATAAATTCCATGGATCCTCCCTATAGGCTTAGTTTGACAATTTTTCTATTCGCGACAAAAACTAAGAACGACGCTATATTTATTTTATAATACTGTTTTTATGTTGTTTTATTAGACAACCATTCTTTCTTTATAAAAATTAATGTGTTGTTTTATTATCATGTTCAACAACAACAACAACAACAAAAAAAGAGTAAAGATAGGTTTCCTGGTAGATTCTACATTCAGAGTTCCAATTCACAAAGACAGAAATGTTAAAGATCATGATACCAATCCACCAGAGAAATGAGGGCCCAAAACTAGGTACAGATACGAGACATTTTTTCAACCTTTTTTTTCGTTTGGAAGTAGTATTTACACTTTGTGCCGACGTTTTCGCGGGCCGAATGGAACCACGTAGTGGGCCGAATCTGACCCGCGGGCCGTATTTCGAGCATCACTGCTCTAGACAGTACACACCGCCAAGAGACGGCTAGGGAGTCCGAGGAACTGCCGGAGGGGCACGGGGCGAAGCCCTGGAGCCTAGCACAATTTCCGTTATTTTAAGCTTTAAAAAATGCATATTCTGAGATATCAACAGTGCTATTAGACTGCTACTCTTCCACTAAAAAAATTCAAAAACCAAATCTGCTATTCACTTGAGTCCAGCGACTGGTAGAAAAGGGTAAAATGATTTAGTTTTTGTATTGTATGGGGAGGGAAACCACAAAACCCAATTTGGCTAGGCTCATGAAATTTGGTGACTGTAGTTTTTTAAGTTGGCTGCACTGGGGCAGTTTCCCTTTCAGACAATGAGGTCTGAGGCATGTGATGGTTTGAACTCCTCCCATGCCGGCTACGACCATATGTTATATGATAGGTGTAGGCCTAAGTCTAAATGACTAAATCTCTACAAAATATATAAAGTTGTATAATGCATCGAAAACTGTATGTCTGCATTCGTAGAATTGTATAATTTGAATATGAATGAATATATCATGAACCATTATTTATAAATCTAAGTCTCCTTTCATTTAATATCGGATGCGACAGCGCTATATAAATTTTTGTAATTATTGTAAAAATTTTCATCATTAATGACTTTATATTAAGCATAAGTTTGCCATTAATTATTATGGTGTAAAGAATTGATTTAGATCTAGATTTATTTTTTAATTAAATATTTTTTTTTTTGTAACCCTCAAGTGTAGTATTTTTTACTATTTTTAGATCTATAATCTATGTTATTAAAAATAAGCAAAAAAAAACCTTACTTTTCTATTCAAATCGCAGAAAGTAGAACTTTTATACACAAATTGAGCTGTGAAAAAGTTGGGTGGCTTTCAATTTCGCGGTTGTGCGACAATGTATGCATGTGTTATTGTGAATCTCTATTAAGTATTGTTAAAGAGCTAATTGTCGCGCCTTATTTTTTTTTTTTTGGTTCGTTATATCAATGCTTTCTAACTTAACCTATCTCATCCCCCTTTGTCGTTAACTTTCAATGGAACCATCAAAAGACGGGGGAGGAAAGGAGCAAAAAAATGGGAGTTCCATATATCAAAGGTCCATGCCGACCAGCAAAATGATGAGGCCAAACACAACCTCGGAGACATCAAAGCAGTGTTGAAGTCCATGCCGCTTGCGCAGAAAGTTTGGTCTAACGTTTTGCAAATGATAATACGTACAGTGTAGCCCCCCTATAGCGTATTGTTTTTTATTCTAGTCGAATTTCAAACTAAAGTAATTGTAATAATAATAAAATAAAAAAAAAAAGAAAAGAAAACGTGTTCGGGCCTTTGTTTCTTACTGCTGTCACTTTTTTTTTTTTAAAGTTGTCTGTATTGAAATTTTTTTTCTTTGGTCGCGGCCTGACCGGCCCATTTGGTACCGGCCCACCGGGCATTTGCCCGGTTGCCCATATAGCCAGTCCGCCACTGCCTTTCAATAATATAGAAGTTCATTCCCTTATTGATTCTTGTTTTATTAGGTACAATATATAAATGCCAATAAATGCGTTATGATTCAGCTTGATCCGAATATGTGTGTGGAAGACTAAACGTGTCAATTATCTAACAAGACTAAACCCTACACATTAGGCGTTAAATATGAATACTAGAGTAATTATTTCCCTTGTTGGTATCAGACCTTAAAAATATTACCAGTAATTAACTGATTAGTGGATTTTTAAAAATTTATGTTTCAGATCGATAACAAAATGAGTTAATGAGAGAAATAAAGTATTTAAATATGAAAGGGGACGAAACCCTACGTATTTAGCCGTGTCTGTGAATATAATTACTAACCTTGTTGCTATCAAAAAAAAAAAATCAAATAATTAATTGACTAATTGCTGGTGTTTTTTTTTTAATTGATTCCTGTTTTGACTATGCCAATTAATAATTGTGCAAAGTTTTAACTGGGTTTCGAGAATGGGTGAAGGGAGAAATACATGTACAAACTTTAGACCAGACAGACAGACACACGGACAGACAGAGTTGATAAAATCCTTGTAAATAGTATTAAATGTCACTGGAACTTCTTTGAGGGCAGAATCTCTTTTATATTTGACACGCAATTAAACCGTGAAGTATATGTAATCAGCGTTTGGAAAGCCAATGACAGTCTGGTCGTAACTTGGAGCCACGTTACAGGGTTTGCATGATGGGTTCTATTAATTAGGCAGATGAATTGGTATAAAGCGTGGTCAATAGGTTACGTACGCTTGGACTTAGCTTGGCTACTCATCAATGAGGCTCAATGTTTGACACCCGACTCGGGCAGAACTGTGTTTAACTCTTTCTCACCGTAATTATTTACCACACTCTGGTGGAATCAACGTTGGTATCGTCAGTTAGGAGAGAAAGAGTTAATGAGCGCATAGAGGCAGCGCAGAAAACCTTCTCTCCCCTCCCCCCACAGGCCAACTGGTCCACAATGGAGATTAAACCATAGCGCTGTGCGTATATTCTAAATGCATGCAATTTGCGCTATATAAAAGCTATAAAAAAAACAACTTAAGGGTCAGTGGTAGTACAGATAGTAGCTAAAGACCTCTGAAATTAACAGCTTAAGAATGATCACGAAGGGCACGTGACACCCAAAGAAAGTCCCCTTGCATAAAACAGGTTTCGTCCGTGAATGGATCATTTTAAAAGTTGTATTAAGGTCTATTACAATTCGAAGATTATGACATTGAAACCCATGAGGTCACATGATTAAAGGAAATATTGACAACCAGTTTTGTATATAAAAAAATGTGCAGTTAATAAAATTTTCCTACCTTAAAGACTTACATAATCCAATGCCTTTCGACGCATTGGGCGGTATGCAGTCTCCATAGAAATCTATGTCCAGCAATGACTACTAACTATCCCCTACTGCCATGAGTTTTCAGGGACTTGTCATCCGACAGAACCAATCGCGAATCCCAAGCGTAGAAATAAGATGCAAGCCGATATGGGGGAAAACGCAATCAGGCGTATCCTCCTATAGCTTAACGCCGCATCTTCAGAGGACTTTCCTTACTTAGACTTAGGTCCTCCCACGCCGTTCGGCGCGTTGGGCGGCAAGCTGTCTCCATAAAGATCTGTCATTGGCAATGTCTGAAGCCTCCGCCCACCTGGTGTCCACTGTTCTGAGGTCCTCCATGAAGGTATGACGCCAAGTTATACGAGGACTTCCCTATTTGCGTTTTCCTCGTTTTGGCCTCCATGTCATCACAATTCTTGGTATGCATAGTTCATTTTGTCGTAGAACAAGTCCCGCAAACCTCATGCGACGTTCTGTCACAACATCACTGGCATAGGATTTCCTTGTTTGAGACTCGATCTGTGTAACTGGCTCTCAGAATCCGTCTCAACCATTTTTGTTGAGCCACATTTAGTCTTTTTCTCAATTTTTATCACATGATAATGTTGCAGTTGGAATGACGAATGTGTTGAGAAGGTGTATTTTTGTCTCGAGTCCAATGGCTTGGCTTGTCCAAATAGGCTGCAGCCTTTGGAAAATGCTCCCTGCCTTTCCTATTCAAAGGACACCGGTTAACTATAAAACGCAACGTATATTTTTGCATAAACTGATAAAGCAAACTCCTAAAAGAATTAATAATATTCATCCATATATGTACCTATTTTATTTGGCATTTCTTCGTCCCTCGTGCCGTCGCAGTCGTTATCAACATTGTCTCCATCTTGCGGGGCGGAAGCCTTACAGTCCAGCTAGAGAAAGAGATGGTTCAGTCATACTCAATGTTTTAATGCTTTAAATTAATGAATGCAACTGAACAAGAATTTACATCTCTGGATCGGTTGGATTTTGTGATGAATGTGCCGAGGTCTTTTCAGACACTACATGCAATGGTTCATGTTCATATTTACATAGATCTCTATTTGTTAAGTTAAAATAGAATACATTAATTCTAAAAGCAGAAAATCCCCGAAAAATCGAACACACACTATTAACACACAGTGGCGTAGCTAGTGACCTGTGTGCCCACGAGGGGGGGGAGGAGCTTGATCTCTTTAGGGGCCCCATGCATTTTGACATTTGAAATCATGACATCAGCAAAAAAACGTAATATTAAAATATTTTTTTTTAAATTAAATTATTTAAACAGTATTTTAAAAACATAACACGTTTTGGACACTCATTTAGGGATCTCCCTCTTCCCCCCCCCCCCCCGGTTTAAATGGCTATGTGGCAACTTCGACTTTAGGAGAAAACTGCATAAAATAGTAAGGATGAGTCAAGTAATTAAATTTGTAACACATCTATACCAACTGTGTGAATATATTTTTTTTTTAAATATTTCACTTCGCGATATTTCATCCTTGTAGCCTTCTTAATGGTTGGGGCAGTGGCGTAGCTAGGGTGGGGGAGGAGGGGGAGAATTTAAAAATCCCCCCGGGCCCCACTTAAAAGGATCCCCCAAATGATTGTTTTTTTTTTACATTAAAAATTACCTCTTACGTAAAATGAAGGGGCCCTAAATAGGTCAAGGTGATATAAGCTTTGTAATTAAAATGAAAAGTAAAATAAAATTCGCACATTGGGAAGCGTACGCTTGAACTTGAAGGGGTCTCGAGTTTCGACACCCGACTCGAGCAGTTGTGTTTACTGAGCGCCTAAAGGCAGCGCGGAAAACCTTCTTCCAGATACCGCCCTCCTCCCTCACTGGTCCACAAACGAAATGGGACCAAAGCGCTCTGAGCATGCTATAAGAATAAAAAGGGCTATATAAACTGCTATAATTTATTTATAATTTATTTATCAGCAAAAAAGTAGAACAAGGTGTAAAAATAAAGCTTGAAAATGAAACACCCTCCCACAACGAAGTTTTAAGGACATCGCAATGGACCTCATTCACCCAATGTATATAAACACATTTTGCCACGTCATAATATTGATAAAACAATGACAAATACGTGACAGCCTTACGTATTGCGTAAATTGTATAGAAGACAGAGAAAATATTGTTTCTTTACGATTGGTGAATGAGGTCCATTCACTGCCACTCACAATGGTGTCTGGGTCGTACAGGAACCCGGCGGCGTGGAAGTAAGAGCCCAGTTCGCTGACCCCGTAGTAGTAGCATCCGAAATTTTCGTTGGACAGTATAATCGTCTCGTTGACCTCCTCCAGCTTCGTGTACAAGATGGCCGCCTCGTTTCTTCCTATCACCGTACTTTGACCTACGACCCTAAGAAATGAAATGTGTTTAATTAATACTCAGCCAGTAACATCTGTGGCATTTTACGTCTCGTGAGACGATCTTTTCCCTTCGCAACTTCTTGTGTGGCTAAAGAGGCCAATCCTTGATACACAGCTGCGGTTGCAGGTTGGGCATATAAAATCACCAGGCGGAGCTGCATTTTCAGCCTTCTTTCTGCTTCTGTTGTGTATGGCATCTGCATTCCGAAACCCTTCTCTTATGCTCTCTCTCCATGTGGATCTAGCCAGTGCTACTTTTTCACAGCTGCTAGTGTCGATTTTAAATAGCTTCATGTCGCGTTTGCACACATCTGTATACCGTAAAAGTGGGCGACCAGCCAGTAACATATTCTTTTTACAAAGCTTACATCAGCTTATATCATTTGAGACCTAAAGATAATCCGCTGCCGAGAACACGCTGATAGTGAAAATAAAATCTTAATCGACCACCGGCGGACAACCTAATATGAACTCCAAAATGAAAACCAGAGCTGGAAGGATCAGTCCTCCCGTAGAGCCCTGGCGAGAAACTCTGCTGTTTGGCGTAATGCCTTTAAGCCTCCAAACAGATTAAGTGACTCTGCAGACAAGGATTCTCGCAGCTCACCGGCGGACAATAGTTTTGGTTGCCCTGGATGTGGAAAAGATATGTAGGTCACAGCTGGGGCTGCGTATCCATGGGAAATGTTGCATTCCTCATGAATCTTCGGACTCGAAGACAAGCCTTATATCAACTCACTCAATCTGTCTGTCTAGTACAAAGTGTGTATAAGTCATCTCTCTTACGCCCCATTCTCAGATCACATTGAAACTTGTGAGTAGACAAGGCAAAAATCATCGCAAAACATTAACCAATTAGTCAATTTATTACTAGTACGTCTAATTAATATTATTCTGTTTCATGCCAACAAGGCAGATTAATCAGTGGCGTAGCTAGGGTGGGAGGGGAGAATTTGAAAATCCCTCCAGGCCCTCGCTTGACGGGGCTCCCAAATGAGTGTTTTTTTACATTAAAAATTAAGTATTACGCAAAATGTAGGGGCCCCAAAGAGGTAAGTCCCCCCCCGGGCCCCCAAGCGATGGAAATTTTGTAGCTACGCCACTGTGATTAATCGTTCATAATTTAACAGATATGGCTAAATAAGTAGGGTTTAGTCCCCATAAATAACGGGTAAATGTTATATCTTCCACACGAATTCCCTGATCAAGTTGATACTCTAAGCAATGATCAGTGTTTCTCAAACTTAACTATTGAATCTCTCCTAGGCTTTGGCACTAATCAAACACAAACTCTGCTCGAGTCAGGATTCGAACTCGATCCCCCTTGATAGGTGGTCAAGTCGTAGTGATTTTAGCCTCACAGCCACACATCCCAATGCAGCATCAACAGTTTCGATGTGTCAGTTCTAATGTGCTTTGACGTTAATGATTTGATTTGATTTTGATTTTAGGGACATCGGCACAATTTAAGGCCGTGTCGTGCCGTAATCCTTCAAGTACCACTATCCCTTTATATAATAAGGGCTAAATTCTATACAGTTAAATCATTAAAAGCAATGTCTATTCACAGTTAAAATAGTAAAATTGTCTTAGTAAAAAGTTTGAATATTTTAAAAAAAATTGTTTGTTTACATTTCTAACGTACTTCAATTGGCCAGGACTGCCGTACCAAGTCAGATTATAAAAATCTCTCTCTTGTAACATAACGATGACGACAAAGTGATATATGCTAGTGTCCCAGTTGAATCTGTAAATTAGAAAGAGTTCACGTTTTCGTGACGACAGCAACTAGGTGTACGCTGCGTTAGAGTGATATAAAGGAAATGTAAAGTTTCCCTTTCAGACCTTGTGGTCTATAAGGCAGATGATGTAAAGGTCATCTGGTTCTGTGGCCTACGGTTAACGAAGGTGTCATGTGGCCTGCAAAACGACCAACCGCCTTTACTTTTCCCTTACTAATGTCAGGTACCCATTAGAGCTGGATGGAATCGGAGGCGCCCAAGGATCCCGAAATAAAAATCCCAGTCTTCACCGGGATTCGAACCCGGGACTACGGGTTCAGAAGCCAAGCCTTTTAACGTTCAGGCACCGCGCCTCCCTTAGAGTGATATCTAAGGATTTTCTATTATATTTTCTGAAAAAGGTATATGTGTTTGAATGACTTTTAGGGAAACAATAAATCTAATCTGCTATGTATAAATATTACTATTAAATTAGAAATTGTAGGCATAGTCTGGACAAAATATTAATACAGTTACAGTGGGATTATCTTCTGTCGCGGATGCTTTCAAACAAAATGACTTTATAACAAAATTGTTTTGTGAGCACAAATGATGTTTATTTAATACTAATTTCATTTACATAGCTCTGTTAACAAATATAATTTAGGCTATGACAAAAAAAGACATAACACGGAAGATAAAATGACGAATTAATCTAAATAAGTTTTCACCAGGTTTCATTAGTTAATTATTTTTTGCTAATTAATTATCTTATTTCGTATCGAACAAGAGAAGGAAAAAAAGTTGTGCTTGACAGATGTGGCTGTGTACGTTGAGTTAGTCCCCTTTATACTTTGTGTAGAGAGGCGTCGCTTAAAAGTTCGAACTAACGATTGGTAACTGTAAAACATTCTTTTTCAAAAGCACTTCGCCGTCATTGTGGTTATTATATAATATATTTGCATGCGAGCTCGAATTCAAGTAGTACTTTTTTTGTCTATTAATTAAAATGCATTTAAAAAGCGATCACGGTAACATTCACAAATATTCTCCCCTCTTTCTCTCCCTTGATTCTCCTTTCCATCTTGTCCAGACAAGTGAATTTCTCATAGTGCACTGAGAAAGTTTTAAGCCTCAAATTTCGCTAAACAAACACAATTGGCATAAAGTATTTCTTATCGCACATATTTTTTTTTTATAGTCTAGTTCTATTACAGACTATATTACATGACTGATCCAAAATAATCAATACAATCACGCTTAATATAACCTTTTCCTTGTATATATGTTTAAAAATTTTCCCTTTTGTATTCGTCTTTGTATGGTAGAATTCTTGTATTATTAGGTGCGCAACGATTTTTGAAGACTACTTACGATAAGGTGTACATGTTGTAGAAAAGGTGAACGGGCAGCAGCATACTCATTGATTGACCGGAGCTCAAATGCGGCCCTTCTTTACACCGCGATGTAAAATACATGACGTTTATAGGCTTGTCACTGAGGACCAACCCGTTACGTGTCGTGTTATGCATGTGCACATCTATCTGTGGATTAGAGTGCTCTGTTTATTGTTGAACCTCACAGACGTAGCTAGGAATTTCCAATCCTTTTGGGGCTGGGGGGCGCTTGACCTCTTTGGGGGGCCCTTGCATTTTGCGTAATATTTAATTTATAATGTAAAAAATACTCATTTTGGAGCCCCCTTCAAGTTGGGGGCCCGGGGAGATTTTCAAAATCTTCCCTACCTCCTCCACCCTGGCTAATTTTCTGAAGAAGACAAAGGCTAGTAAATTATAAATGAAATATGTGGATTTGCTGATTTCCCTTTGGGACTGTGGTCTGTGAATAAAAATGTTTGTTTTGTGTTCTCGGCCTCTGGTTAAAGAGAGTTTCTAGAATTAAGTTCAAAATTTTGGCCAATAAAGTACCGTCGAAGACAATACACGAATCATTAACAATAATATTAATAAATTAGCTAATCAATTAAGAAAAAGTAAGTAAAGTTCCCTTTTCTGACCTTGTGGTCTATAGGGAGATGATATAAAGGTCACATTTTTTTGTGGCCTACGGTTAACGCAGGTGTCATAGGGTCAGGACAACGACCAACCGCCTTTACTTTTCCACGACCAATGTCTGGTACCTATTATTGCTGGATGGACTCGGGGGGGGGGGCAAGGATCTCGAAGTTAAAAATTCCAGTCTCCACCAAAACTCGAACCCGGGACATCCTGTACGGAAGCCAAGCTCTTTATCGCTCGACCACCGCGCCTACGCTCAGGCACATGTACTCAATTACTGTTTCTTAATTAATTGTGTTATATATC
This sequence comes from Biomphalaria straminea, assembly GCA_021533235.1. Lineage (NCBI taxonomy): Eukaryota > Metazoa > Mollusca > Gastropoda > Planorbidae > Biomphalaria > Biomphalaria straminea. The sequence goes on from JADKLZ010079391.1 coordinate 3,346,958, forward strand.
GAAAAGGGAAGATAAAAGTTCAAATATTTAGACATATGGCAAAAGTGTAAGATTCTTTCCCTCTCTCGTAAGTATACGCGTCTTTTTATATTCTTTGCCGTCTCTCAATATGAAATTGTAGTTGCAAAATTTATTCGACTCCGGGGACTAGGACAATACATTTTTCAAATTCAGACAATTATCGCGGAACGAGTCATCATTTAAAAAAAAAACAAACAAACAAGCAAAATATGAACATCCCTTTTTTTTTAAAAAAAAAAAAAAAAAAAATTAAAACTATATCTACCAATAATGTACAGGTTACTTCCCTTATTAGGGGGCGCGGTGGTCGAATGGTTAAGCGCTTGGCTTCTGAACCTGAGGTCCTGGGTTCGAATCCCAGTGAAGGCTGGGATTTGGAACTTTGGGATTTTTAGGGTGCCCCTGAGTCCACCCAGCTCTAATGGGTACCTGACTTTAGTTGGGGAAAGTAAAGACGGTTGGTCGTTGTGCTGGCTACATAACACCCTGCTCGTTAACCGTTGGCCAAAGAAACAGATGACCTTAACATCATCTGCCCCATAGATCGAAAGGTCTGAAAGGGACACTTTACTTTCCTTATTAAATATCAAACAAAAATAGTTAATTACCAATGATTAATTGACTAATTGAGTATCTTCGTTCATTGATTCATGTTTTGTTAGGTGCAACAAATAACTGTTTTAACTGTCAACGTGATCGTTGCCACGTAGTACAGACCTGTGACGTGGCATCGAGCTATTGGTCTAAACTGCCCACAGGTTGTGACGAGGCAGGTCAGTGTTCAGGTCTCCTTTAACGACGGCTCTCGCGCTAGCCTCATGAGACGTTTGGTTAGAACCTCTTTCAGCAACTATGGTGGTGAACATGAGATGATACTTATTTGGCGTGAATAAGACCGCCATTTTATTGAGACGCTTCCGTGGTGTCGAATGTCGATAAACCAAATGGAGATTCATTCATTAACTCCATTTGAGTGAGGGCTTGAGAGGCTTAAATCCTCTCTTGCAAAAGCCCTGGACAGAAACCTTGCTTTCTTGCGTAGTGCATAGGCGTCACCATACAGGTCGAGAATTTTTTTGGTTTCCCAGACCTGTCGAGACGGAGATCAGCAAGTCTGGGGCAGTCAAACAGAATATGAGGCACGGTTTCCTCTTCTTCCCGCAGCGGGGGCACCGTGAATCGAAATTTGGCCATAAACGTGAAAAGTTTGAGCCAACAGGACATTGGCCTGTCCTGCACTGTGCTATAATAGCTTGCTCAGGCCTGGACAGCCTCCACCACGGGGAAGTGCGGTCAGGGCGCCTCATGCGCTCCCAGACTCCAAGGGCTTTTTGGGACTTGTACCAGCACTCAAACCACTTTTCCATCAAATGGAGATAACAATCAACGAAATTCAAGAACACAGGCGAAAGGCCGACCAATCTATCTAGAGGCTGATACTGAATATCGAAGTGAAGATGTCAGCTAACTCTCTTATTTATCAAGGGCTTCCTATTTCTACGTTGTCCAGGAAGTAGTCTGTTTACGTTGAATGATATTTTGTTCCGTCTCTAGATCCTATCCATGTTTTTACTAATCCCGTCATTGTCTCTAAGTTAAAACTTCTCCCTATTTCCGAAACAATTAATTCCTAATCGTTCCGTAACATAGTGTCACGAATGAACAGGACAGGCTGATATCACTGCGTGTGACCCCGACGAGGTAACACTGCAGCGCATATTCTATTGTGTGTAGAAAAAGACTGGATGTGACATTTTCCTCCCGTGTTGTTAGAGAAAAGAGACTTCTCGTGTGAGTTAGACAGTTCG
>JADKLZ010079391.1:3364054-3375360 GCA_021533235.1 Biomphalaria straminea
TCTCTCTCTTTTCTCTCTCTTTTCTCTCTCTTTTCTCTCTCTTTTCTCTCTCTATTTTCTCTCTCTTTCTCTTTTCTCTCTTTTTTTCTCTCTTTTCTCTCTCTTTTTTCTCTCTCTCTTTCCTTTCTCTCTTTTCTTTCTCTCTCTTTTCTCTCTCTCTCTTTTCTCTTTCTCTCGATTTTCTCTTTCTATCCCATTTCTATATTTGGTACAAGTATGCCTCTTTTTTACTGCATTTTACTTTTACTCTTTCTCTCTCTCTCTCTCTCCCGCTCTCTCTCTCTGTTTCTCTCTCAGGCACCCCCAACGGAAGTTCTATCTTTGCTTCCCTTTTGGCTTAATCTTCTTCTCTAACGCCAGTTTCCACCTGAGCACAATGGTTATGGCAAGGAAGCATTGCCCGGGTGATCCAGTTCCTAATACTGTCAGAGGAGGGCGGTACTGCTGCGGACGTGCCACATCACCAGAAAATTCCTAAGAAGAAACTGATTTGGGACTACAATGAGAATGAGAATGAATAATCGATTGTTTCTAACATAATAATAATAATAATAATAATACGGTCATAACCATCACTCGTTTCATGCCACATCGCCAGAAAATTTCTCAATGGGACAATGAATTTTGTTTCTCTCTAACGAAGCTCGACCCTGCCAGAGAATGAATAGGAAGCGTGGTCGAGAGGCTAAGTGAGCTTGAGCTTGGCTTGCTTGGCTACCTAGAAGGGGGCTCGAGGTTCGACACCCGACTTGGGCAGAGTTGTGTTTACTGAGCGCCCAAAGGCAACACGAGAAACCAACTCCTAGATACCCCCTCCCCCCACTTGTCCACAAATGAGATTGGACCAAAGCACTCTGAGCATGCTATAAGCATGAAAGTAGCGCTATATAAAAGCTATAATAATAATATTAGTTCGTTTTTTTCACAATATAATAATAAGGCGTGTCTTAGAGTGCTAAGAGTAATGAGGATTGGAGTCGGGGACAGACGAGACCCAATCCCTTCGTAATCCCAACTGTAAATATTACGCAATGAGATTTTACTGAATATAAAAACTCTGAGATGCCCTAAATATCACATTTAAACACCGAGTTTACTCATTATGGAGTAAATTAAGTGGAGTAATATGTGTTATCAATTACAATCTTTACCAAATTTATGTCGGGCTCGTAATAAGGTTATTAACATTTGTTTTGGTTACCAAGCTAATACGTCTTCCAACACTCTACCTATACTATCAATAGAAATACAATACAGTCTTTCAAAATGCCTAGGCTTTTAAATTAATGCATATATATCACTCAAGTACAGCTACTGACTCTTGAAGAGCTTTTCCAAGAAAGATGCCTTTCCAAATCACTCAGGATTCTTAAAGACAACCTGCACCCATTAAACAGATGTTACATAAGATCTGAACGAAGTGGTCGTCTCCTTTCCATTAGGACTAAAACTGAAAGAGTTAAAACTCCTTTATCCCATTTTCGATCAGAGTGTTACGAGATCAGCTGTTATCATCAAGAAGTACATAGAAGTCAAATTCATAAAGCGCTGATTGTGAATGTGTATGTGTGTTCGTCTGTGAATGTTGTATCAATTTTAAATCAATATTGTTTTTGTACAGTAGTTACGCTGAGGTTGTCAATTGTAATCAAACGGAATTTCCATTACATTGGATCAATAAAAATTATCTTATCTTATCATTTCTTATCTATCTATCTATCTATCGATCTCTCTCTCTCTCTCTCTCTCTCTCTCTCTCTCTCTATATATATATATATATATATATATATATATATATATATATATATGTATAATTCAATGTTTGTTAGTTAATATTAATGCATTAATTCATGTGCAAACTCAATCTTTTTTTTTTACTTGAAAAAAAAAACTCAACACCTCACAAAGGTAGTGTTGTCAGGGGCGATGATCCCATCGGTGCACTCTCTGGGAACTGTATCTCTGATCAAGAGGAAGTAAGTTGTACAAGGAAAGAAAATATAATGGACATTTCTATTGGTAAGTCAGTTATATATATATATAATAAGGCTTGTCTTCGATTCCGTAGCAAGTCTAGAATAACCAGTGCGAAATAACATGCGTACAATTACCACTTCATAACGACTACTCTACAACAAGACATATATTTATTAGAGTGCAAGATAACTAGATTATATTACTGCCCTATATATATGTATGCATATTTTATTTCCTCAGATATGTTACTGCCCATATATATGTATGCATGTTTTATTTCCTCAGATATGTTACTGCCCATATATATGTATGTATGTTTTATTTCCTCAGATATGTTACTGCCCATATATATGTATGCATGTTTTATTTCCTCAGATATGTTACTGCCCATATATATGTATGTACGTTTTATTTCCTCAGATATGTTACTGCCCATATATATGTATGTATGTTTTATTTCCTCAGATATGTTACTGCCCATATATATGTATGTACGTTTTATTTCCTCAGATATGTTACTGCCCATATATATGTATGTACGTTTTATTTCCTCAGATATGTTACTGCCCATATATATGTATGCATGTTTTATTTCCTCAGATATGTTACTGCCCATATATATGTACGGGCAAGAGTTTTTTACGATTTTTGCCCCCTGGAAAGCTTCCCCGTCGGAAGAGAGGCTGGTAGTGGTCACGTCCCAGAACCATACCTACATCTACGTCACATTCGAGGAGGCGACACGTCAAAGATACCAGCTGACACAGCCTCATCAGATTCTCTACGTAACTTATTATTCTTAGAAATAAGACTCAGTAGAAGTGTACATGGGGTGTGGGGGGGGGATTTTCTTTGTTTCTTTCCATCAATGGAAGCAAGTCTATAAATATTGTTAGGACTTTCTGTATCAGGCCTTCTGCAAACACCGCTCAACACAACACAGCACATTGACAACAAGAAACTTCAATAAACAGTGTGGCGGTTTAATTGCAAATGCAACAACATGGCTTCAATAACTACAAAATACTTTTCTAAACAACCGAACTGTCTAACTCACACGAGAAGTCTCTTTTCTCTAACAACACGGGAGGAAAACGTCACATCCAGTCTTTTTCTACACACATAGAACATGCGCTGCAGTGTTACCTCGCCGGGGTTATACTCAGTGATATCAGCCTGTCTTTTTTATTCGTGACACTATGTTATGGAACGATTAGGAATTAATTGTTTCGGAAATAGGGAGAAAATTTAACTTAGAGACAATGACGGGATTAGGAAAAACAAGGATATGATCTAGAGACGGAACAAAATATCATTCAACGTAAACAGACTACTTCCTGGACAACGTAGAAATAGGAAGCCCTTGCTAAAGAAGAGAGTTAGCTGACATCTAACTGTTCACTTCGATATTCAGTATCAGCCTCTAGATAGATTGTTCGGCCTTTCGCCGGTGTTCTTAAATTTCGTTGATTGTTATCTCCATTTGATGGAAAAGTGGTTTGAGTGCTGGGACAAGTCCCAAAAAGCCCGTGGAGTCTGGGAGCGCATGAGGCGCCCTGACCGCACTTCCCCGTGGCGGAGGCTGTCCAGGCCTGAGCAAGCTATTATAGCACAGTGCAGGACAGGCCAATGTCCTGTTGGCTCAAACTTTTCACGTTTATGGCCAAATTTCGATTCACGGTGCCCCCGCTGCGAGGAAGAAGAGGAAACCGTGCCTCATATTCTGTTTGACTGCCCCAGACTTGCTGATCTACGTCTCTACAGGTCTGGGAAACCAAAAAAATTCTCGACCTGTATGGTGACGCCTATGCACTACGCAAGAAAGCAGGGTTTCTGTCCAGAGCTTTTGCAAGAGAGGATTTAATCCTCTTAAGCCCTCACTCAAATGGAGTTAATGAATGAATCTCCATTTGGTTTATCGGCATTCGACACCACGGAAGCGCCTCAATAAAATGGCGGTCTTATTCACGCCAAATAAGTATCATCTCATGTTCACCACCATAGTTGCTGAAAGAGGTTATAACCAAACGTCTCATGAGGCTAGCGCGAGAGCCATCGTTAAAGGAGACCTGAACACTGACCTGCGTCGTCACAACCTGTGGGCAGTTTAGACCAATAGCTCGTTGCCACGTCACAGGTCTGTACTACGTGGCAACGATCAAGTTAACAGTTAAAACAGTTTTTTGTTGTACCTAACAAAACATGAATCAATGAACAGAGATACTCAATTAGTCAATTAATCATAGGTAATTAACTATTTTTGTTTGATATTTAATAAGGGAAGTAACCTGTACATTATTGGTAGATATAGTTTTAAGGACGGAGCTCTTCTCCTTTTTTAGCTTTGTTTTTTGTTGTTTTTTTTTTTAAAAAAAGGGATTTTCATATTTTTGCTTGTTTGTTTTTTTTTTTTTTTTAAATGATGACTCGTTCCGCGTTAATTGTCTGAATTTGAAAAATGTATTGTCCTAGTCCCCGGAGTCGAATACATTTTGCAACTATAATTTCATATCGAGAGACGGCAAAGAATATAAAAAAATACATATACATACGAGAGAGGGAAAGGATCTTACACTTTTGCCATATGTCTCAATATTGGAACTTTTATCATCCCTTTTCGATATATAACACAATTAATTAAGAAACAGTAATTGATTACATGTGCCTGAGCGTAGGCGCGGTGGTCGAGCGATAAAGAGCTTGGCTTCCGTACAGCATGTCCCCGGAGTCGAATACATTTTGCAACTACAATTTTATATCGAGAGACGGCAAAGAATATAAAAAGGTCAAAAAAAGGGAACTTTACTTACTTTTTCTTAATTGATTAGCTAATTTATTAATATTATTGTTAATGATTCGTGTATTGTCTTGGACGGTACTTTATTGGCCAAAATTTTGAACTTAATTCTAGAAACTCTCTTTAACCAGAGGCCGAGAACACAAAACAAACATTTTTATTCACAGACCACAGTCCCAAAGGGAAATCAGCAAATTCACATATTTCATATAAAGTTTACCACCCTTTGTCTTCTTCAATAACTTAACCGGGGTGGAGGAGGTAGGGAAGATTTTGAAAATCTCCCCGGGCCCCCACTTGAAAGGGGGCTCCAAAATGAGTATTTTTTACATTATAAATTAAATATTACGCAAAATGCAAGGCCCCCCCCCCAAGAGGTCAAGCTCCCCCGAGCCCTAAAAGGATTGGAAATTCCTAGCTATGCCCCTGGTCTTCTTCGTCTGTGAAGTTCAACAATAAACAGAGCACTCTAATCCACAGATAGATGTGCACATGCATAACACAACACGTAACGGGTTGGTCCTCAGTGACAAGCCGATAAACGTCATGTATTTTACATCGCGGTGTAAAGAAGGGCCGCATTTGAGCTCCGGTCAATCAATGAGTATGCTGCTGCCCGTTCACCTTTTCTACAACATGTACACCTTATCGTAAGTAGTCTTCTATGCCATAGTAGCTGTGGCACGGACCCGGACACTCAAATTTGCCATGCAAAGAATAATACATATGAGGGAATTTTTAAAAACATATATAGAAGAAGAAGGTTATATGAAGTGTGATTGTATCAATTAGTTTGGATCAGTCATGTAATATAGTTTGTTATAGAACTAGACTATCAATAATAAATCTGTGCGATAAGAAATACTTAATGCCAATTGTGTTTGTTTAGCGCAATTACATGCTTAAAACTTTCTCAGTACGCTATGATCCTATCACTTGTCTGGACTTTCTGGGAAGGAGAATCAAGGAAGAGAAATAAGGGAGTATCTTGTGAATGTTACCGTAATCGCATTTTTAAATACACTTTAATACACAAAAAAGTACCACTTGAATTCGAGCTCGCATGCAAAGCCTCCTTAATATCTCACCACTATGCCGGCGAAGTGCTTTTGAAAAAGATTGTTTTACAGTTACCAATAGCTAGTTCGACCTTTTAAGCGACTCCTCTCTACACAAAGTAGAAAGGGGACTACCTCAACTTGAACAGCCTGATCTGTCAAGTAATTTTTTTCCTCTTGTTCGATATTACCGAAAGTTAATTAACTAATGAAACCTGGTGAAAACTTATTTAGATTAGTTCGTCATTTTATCTTTCGTGTTATATTTTATTTTGTCATAGCATATTGAGCCTAAATTATATTTGTTAACAGAGCTATTTAAATGAAATTAGTATTAAATAAACATCATTTGTGCTCACAAAATACTTCTTCTATTAGAGTTAATTTATTTTGAAAGCATCCGCGACAGAAACTAGTTTCCTTTAACTGTATTAATATTTTGTCCAGACTATGTCTACAATTCCTAATTTAATAGTACTATTTATACATAGCATATTAGATTTACTGTTTCCCCGAAAGTCATTAAAACACATATACCTTTTTCAGGAAAATATAATAGAAAATCATTAGATATCACTCTAAGGGAGGCGCGGGGCCTGAACGTTAAAAGGCTTGGCTTCTGAACCTGAGGTCCCGGATTCGAATCCCGGTGAAGACTGGGATTTTTATTTCGGGATCCTTGGGCGCCTCTGAGTCCACCCAGCTCTAATGGGTACCTGACCTTTCTTGGGGAAAAAGTAAAGGCGGTTAGTCGTTGTGCTGGCCACATGGCACCCTCGTTAACCGTAGGCCACAGATGACCTTTACATCATCTGCCTTATAGACCACAAGGTCTGAAAGAGGAAACTTTACTTTTACTTTATATCTCTATAACGTCGCGTATGCCTAGTTGCTGTCGTCATGAAATCGTGAACTGTCTTTCTAATTTACAGATTCAACTGGGACACTAGCATATATCACTTTGTGGTCATCGTTATGTTACAAGAGAGAGATTTTTACAATCTAACTTGGTACGGCAGTCCTGGCCAATTGAAGTACGTTAGAAATGTCAACAAACAATTTTTTTTAACTCTTTCTCTCCGAACTAACGATACCATCGTTGATTCCACCAGAATGTGGTAAATAATTACGGAGAGAAAGAGTTAAATATTCAAACTTTTGACTAAGACAATTTTACTATTTTAACTGTGAATAGACATTGTTTTTTAATGATTTAACTGTATAGAATTTAGCCCTTGTTATATAAAGGGATAGTGGTACTTGAAGGATTACGGGCACGACATGGCCTAAATTGTGCCTATGTGCCTAAAATCAAAATCAAATCAAATCAATAACGTCAAAGAACATTGGAACCGACACATCTGAACTGTTGAAGCTGCATTGGGATGTGTGGCTGAGAGGCTTAAATCACTTCGGCTTGACCACTGTTATGTTATAGTTAGAGAGTATTAGTTTAATTAGTTAAATATATTTTGTGTATAGTTTTTAGCGACAGTAGAAGTAGTGACGTAGAGAGACAGACTAATGACGCAGTAGACTTAAGGCGACAAGAAGGATGAACATGGCGATCTTCTTATAGTATAGTAAAGTAGAATTAGGAACTAAGAGATGAATGAAATAAGTGAATAAACGACATAGACTGTATCCTTTTGAGTTTTGATTAAATTGTTAAAACTACTAGCCAGAGTTATTGAGTGTATTCCGCATTATCTGTTATTTGGTGTCCACGAGCTCGCATTGAATTACCCGGAACAAGACAAATATCTACAAACAGTGAAACACACCTTTAACAACACCTATCAAGGGGGATCGATTTCGATTCCAGACTCGAGCAGAGTTTGTGTTTGATGAGTGCTAAAGCTTAAATTAAGAGAGATTCATTAGTAAAATATGAAAAACACTGTTAATTTTTTAAAGTATAAACCAAACCAAAAAATTCGTGTGGAAGAAATAGCACTAACAATATCCCTGTATTTATGGGGACTAAACCCTACTTATTTAGCCACATCTTTTAAATTAAGAACTATTAATCACAGTGGCGTAGCTACAAAATTTCCATCGCTTGGGAGCCCGGGGGGGGACTTACCTCTTTGGGGCCCCTACATTTTGCGTAATACTTAATTTTTAATGTAAAAAAACACTCATTTGGGAGCCCCGTCAAGTGAGGGCCTGGAGGGATTTTCAAATTCTCCCCTCCCACCCTAGCTACGCCACTGATTAATCTGCCTTGTTGGCATGAAACAGAATAATATTAATTAGATGTACTAGTAATAAATTGACTAATTGGTTAACCTTTTTGGGGCGTAAGAGAGATGACGTGTTCACATTTTGTACCAGTCAGACAGATTGAGTGAGTTGATATAAAGCTTGTCTTCGAATTAATTAATGAGGAATGCAATTTTTCCCGTGGATACGCAGCCCCTTCTGTGACCTACATATTTTTTCCACATCCATGGCAACCAAAACCATTGTCCGCCGGTGAGCTGCGAGAATCCTTGTCTGCAGAGTCACTTAATCTGTATGGAGGCTTAAAGGCATTACGCCAGACAGCAGAGTTTCTCACCAGGGCACTACGGGAGGACTGATCCTTCCAGCCCTGATTTTCATTTTGGAGTTCATATTAGGTTGTCCGCCGGTGGTCGATTAAGATTTTATTTTCGCTATCAGTGTGTCCTCGGCAGCGGATTATCTTTAGGTATCAAATGATATTTCATTTCTTAGGGTCGTAGGTCAAAGTACGGTGATAGGAAGAAACGAGGCGGCCATCTTGTACACGAAGCTGGAGGAGGTCAACGAGACGACTATACTTTCCAACGAAAATTTCGGATGCTACTACTACGGGGTCAGCGAACTGGGCTCTTACTTCCACGCCGCCGGGTTCCTGTACGACCCAGACACCATTGTGAGTGGCAGTGAATGGACCTCATTCACCAATCGTAAACAAACAACATTTTCTCCATATCTTCTATACCAATTACTCAATACGTAAGGTTGTCACGTGATACGTATTTGTCATTGTTTTATCAATATTATGACGTGGCAAAATGTGTTTATTTACATTTGGTGAATGAGGTCCATTGCGATGTCTTTAAAACTTCGTTGTGGGAGGGTGTTTCATTTTCAGGCTTTATTTGCACACCTTGTTCTACTTTTCTGCTGATAAATAAATTATAAATAAATTATAGCGTTTATATAGCGCTATTTTTATTCCTATAGCATGCTCAGAGCGCTTTGGTCCAATTTCGTTTGCGGACCACCAGTGAGGGTGAGGGGGTATCTGGGAGAAGGTTTTCCAACCTGCCTTTAGACGCTCAATGGGCGCGGTGGCTGAGCGGTAAAGCACTTGTCTTCCGAACCGGTGGTCCTGGGTTCGAGTCCTAATGAAGACTGGGATTTTTATTTCGGGATCCTTGGGTGCCTCTGAGTCCACCCAGCTCTAATGGGTACCTAACATTAGTTTGGGAAAAGTAAAAGTCGTTGTGATGGCCACATGACACCCTCGTTAACCGTAGGCCACAGAAACAGATGATCTTTACATCATCTGCCCTATAGACCACAAGGTCTGAAAGGGGGAACTTTACTTTTAGGCGCTCAGAAAACAGAACCGCTCGAGTCGGATGTCAAACCTCAAAGCCCATTCAAGTTAGCCTCTCGACCACGCTTCCCACTGTGCGAATCCTACTTTTTTTAAAACTTTAAACTACAAAGCTTATATCACCATAATCTGCCTTTTTTTGGTCATTCTAGTAAAAAGTTTGTACACGTTATTTCTCCATAACGCAATCTAGGATCAAGCTGAAATTGTGAACAGTTATTTGTTTTATCTGACAACTCAAGAATCAATTTTAAAAAAAAGTTGATTTAGTTAATTAACTATTGGTCTTTGTTTGGTACCCCGGACAAAGGAAAGAAATAGTATTTGGTTAAAATGGTGGTTTACGATGAATTAGTCCCATTCATAGGTCGCCGCTTTAAAGTAACTTTGAAACAATCAATTGACAATGTCACAAGCTCTCCTGATGATGAATGACGTCACTAGCTTTCCTTGAGGTGCAATAAGAAGTTGCTGGCTGACAGGAGAGTAGTCTTGTGCTGCCGGGGACTATGACTTGAATAATATATTATTTGGAACAAAGACGATCTAGGATACAAATAGAGTGAATTCTTCGATGAAATAAAACACTGGAACGTTATTCAAACTCAACATAAGTACAGCTATGTACAAGATCTGATTCAATAAAATGAATAGTAAAACTTAGGCATCTTTCTTATAAAAAAATATACAGCTATTAAAAACACATCCGCTCACAAGAACGACTCTGCAATAGACTAAAATATTTCCAGAATCTTCTAGCCGGGATTTAGACGCCATCATCGCTTTGAGCTATACCTTTCAACCAATCGGATTTATGCATCTAGGTCACGTTATCTCTGCACAAATGTCCAAGTCTAAAAATAACCTACTTCTTTGTTATCCGGGAGAAGTGACCTTGAATTACAGATAAACAAGTTGTTTATGTGACAGACAACTGTTAAATATTCTCTAATCATAATCACCTCAATTTCAGAGTGGTAAGAGTATGGGTTTAGGGGGGCTCGGGCCATGAGCTCGAACTGAAGTGGTCACTTCCTCTTTTTTTATAAACAAAATCAATTACGGTATAATTCACCTTTTCTTTCTTTCCTACTCCTCCCCCAACCAAGTGGCGTAGCTAGGAATTTTTCATCGTTTGGGGGCCCGGGGGGGGCTTGACCTATTTAGGGCCCCTGTATTTTGCGTAATAGGTAATTTTTAATGTAAAAAACAAAAAACAACACTCATTTAGGGGCCCCACTCAAGTGAGGGCCCGGTAGGATTTTCAAATTTTCCCCCTCCTCCTCCCACCCTAGCTACGCCTCTGCCCCAACCATTGAGAAGGCTACAAGGATGAAATATCGCGAAGCGAAATATATATAATAAAAATATTTCTATTCACACAGTTGGCATAGATGTGTTACAAATTTATTTACTTGACTGATCCTTACTATTGGATGCAGTTGTCTCTAAAGTCAAGGTAGCCACATAGCCATTTAAACCGGGGGGAGAGGGGGTGTCCCTAAATGGGTGTCCAAAATGTGTTATATTTTTTATAATATTTTTTAAAATAATTTAATTAAAAAAAAATTTGATATTTTAATATTACGTTTTTTTCTTATGTCATGATTTCAAATGTTAAAATGCATGGGTCCATAAAGAGATCAAGCTCCTCCCCCCGGGGGGCACTCAGGTCACTGGCTACGGCACTGTGTGTTAATAGTGTGTGTTCAATCTTTTCGGGGATTTTCTGCTTGTAGAATTAATTTATTCTTTTTTAACTTAACAAATAGATCTGTGTACATATAAACATGAACCATTAGATGTAGTGTCTGAAAAGAGCACGACACATTTGTCACGGATGTGTGTGTGTATGTGAGTGTTATTAATTAGCTTTATA
>JADKLZ010079391.1:3379036-3407798 GCA_021533235.1 Biomphalaria straminea
CAAACTAACAAAGTGAGACTTGAATAGTGGTTTAGTAAAAAAAAAAAGGGCCTGTAAAATCTGTCAAACTATCAATATGTGAAATCCACATTTAAAAAAAAATAAAAATTTATTAGATTCTAAATATTTATCGAAAAACAAATTGTAATAAAAATAACTTATTAAAAAAAAATTGACAACTAGAGATTAGTGGACCAAATGGTAGTTTGAGACATAGTTTGAGACATAGCAGTCGCAGTGGATTTCTGGAATAAATTCATGTCACTGGCTGGAGGCAATAAATTCACGTCACTGGCTGGAGGCAATAAATTCACGTCACTGGCTGGAGGCAATAAATTCACTTTACTGGCTGGAGGCAATAAATTCAGTTCACTGGCTAGGGGCTCATCAGCTAAATCTTCAAATTCATAGTAATAGTCTTCTGGAGACTGAAGATCAATCTCTTGTAGAACATTTGAGGACTTTCTAGTTGGACAAAAAGAAAAGTCAGTATGAAGTATTTGAATTTAAAATAGATTTTTAATGTACCCTACTATTTGGGCATCTAAAAATGAGGATTTTGTCCATTTTTATTAGTTTTCAGGAGATTTCCAGGACTTTTTCATATATTTTCAGTATCAGATTTCCAGGCTGCTGGAAATAGAGGCGGCCGCAGTAGCTCTGTTCGGTTCAGTAGACAAGCGCTTTACTGCTCAGCCACCATGCCTCCATTATATATAAGTGATAATGTTGAAATTTAACTATTTATAGTTAGAATGAGAGTGGGGTCTATGAAAGTGTGGGCCCCCCTGCGGCCACATAAGTGGCCTAAGACCAGCCATGGATGGCTGAGCTAGTGCAGGTTGAAGTGCTATGATGGTCCCGAGTTCAAACCCTGTTCACTGCTATCCATTGCAGAAAGTTTGGGCTAGGACAAAATAATCATTTGTTTAAGGTACATCTAAAACTCCTAGGACAATATTCCTTACACAGAGGTGGCTTCCCTTAAAAATATTACTTTACTTTAAAACTGTTAATCTTGTTTTTTCCTTGTCATTTAAAAAAAAGATTTTACGCTTATTGCTGTAGTTATTTTATTCTTATTATAAAACTTTTTTTTTTTCAAGTGTTTGATAATTTAGTTGTAACTTACTTTTTCAACATTAGGTACAGGGCTGGTAGAAAACAAATGGGGACCAGAGCCAACACATAAATCCACCTCTGACCTGTTGATAATTGAAGCTAAATGTTAGGAACAGCATATAGTGGTCAAACTGAATAAAATCTAGAAACTTATTAGACACCAAAGATATTCTGTAACTATCTCCTACGAAATTAAGTTGACTAGATTGATGATAGCTGTAGAAATGAGATCCCAGTCTCAACACTTTTATACATTAAAAAAAAAGGCAGGTCAGTAAGTTAGGTCAGTATGCTAGCATAGTGTGTTAGGTCAGTATGTTAGCTCAGTAAGGTGGGTCAGTATGTTAGTTTAGTAAGTTAGGTCAGTATGTTAGCATAGTATGTTAGGTCAGTATGTTAGCTTAATAAGTTAGGTCAGTAAGTAAGCTTAGTAAGTTAGGTCAGAATGTTAGCTTAGTAAATTAGATCAGTAAGTTATATTAGCAGTTTCAATGCTGAATATATTTTACACACATGTATATGTCCTCAGTTAGTCTGGAAGTGACTATAGGGATCATCTTACTGAAATGAGATAAAAAATCTAGGCTTCAGTGCTTTGTCTATAACAAAAATGTCAACTACACAGTAGTTCCCTTATCTACAGACAGCTGACGTGTCCAAAGGAGAGACAAAAGTTGAAATAAGTTTGGGATCAGCAGCATTGCAGGTTCTGTCAAATGTAACACTGTACTGTAAACTGCCTGTGCTCCAGGGTTGACTACCAAAGCCTTTCCCAAGTTTGGAAGAGTTTTCCTTTTCCTATGTGGGTCTCAGACAAGGCCAACGAGCCCCTCAATCTAAAGCTTACTGGTTGAGGCACTGGTGGCTCATCTACACTTCTAGCTTCACTTATCAGTGACAGTAATAAAATAAAATATACAACTGACTGAATCTATTCTTTCTTTTATTATTATATTATTATTATTATTATTATAGCTTTTATATAGCGCTACTTTCATGCTTATAGCATGCTCAGAGCGCTTTTGGTCCAAACTCATTTGTGGACCAGTGGGGGGGAGGGGGTATCTAGGAGTTGGTTTCCGTGCTGCCTTTGGGCGCTCAGTAAACACAACTCTGCCCGAGTCGGGTGTCGAACCTCGAGCCCCCTTCTAGGTAGCCAAGCAAGCCAAACTCAAGCCGCACTTAGCCTCTCGACCACGCTTCCCACATTTATTCCCTAGTTCTACTTCTCAGGCTTGAGTTTCGATCTAGAAAAATATACATATTCCAGAATCAGATGCAGGATGTGTGTCTGAAAGGCTAAAACCAATCGGCTACCTATTTAGGGAGCTCAATCCCAGCTCAAGTATAATTGTGCTAACTGATAGCCTTGTGGCAGATTGGAAACTTTATTTAAAACACCCCTCTCCCCCCCACTGGCAGACTGAGCAGGCAAGTTGTGCTTTGCATAAGCAGTTTAAAAAAAAAGAGTACATTTTAGTATGGGATTATCTCCTTTGAGACACTAAGCATTGCAAACATCTCTACTCAGAAGTTGTCCTGTGATAGAAAACCTTCCATTGTTATCATAAAGACCATGTTAACCTCGTGTTAATCTTGATATATGACACATTTTGTCTACTTACTCGGACATCGCCCAGTGACACGGTCTGCGCAATCTTCCCCGCACTGGCGTTGACAGTCTCCAACGCAGTTTACACCAAACTCATTCGCCTCACAAGCTGGTGATAAAATAAGATAAAAAAAATTGAGGATTCAGTTATTTGAAATAGATAAAATAATGGATTTCTTTCCTAAAAGATGTAGACTACCATTTACCTTACCATCAACAGATAGTAAATAAAAATATTCTATCTCTCTAGCCTCTGAGTAAATTAATACTTTAAAAAATACTGAACTAAGAGCCCAACAATCTACAGGGCCCTAACAGTATTTTTTTTTATTGAACTGCTTTTTATGATATAAATTTAACTTAAATACTTGTTTATTTTGTAGCTGTTTATTGATGTATTTTTTTCACTATTTACCTGTATGCATGGTTTTAAAGATTTAGAGGTATTGCACTAATTTGATTGTGTTTTACTGGATTGAATATATCATCTTAGACTTAGAGGTATTGCACTAATTTGATTGTGTTTTAATGGATTGAGTATATCATCTTCCAAGTTGTGATGATATTTTATAATTTGATATTTTGTTGTTTCTTCAATAGAAAAAAATTTACAAACAGAAATCACAAACTCTATAATTAGATTAATGCAACAAGAATAATTACATATGTTTCAACAAATTAAAATACAAAAAGGAATTCTTTTTTTTTAAACAAAACTTATAATAATAATCAATTAGTTTGTATTAACCATCAAAGCAAAATAAAAAAACAAATAGACTAAAAATGATAAATCTGAGATAAGAAATATTTTTACCAATTGTTTTCCAATATTTTATTAATATTATAATAATATTTATAATAATATTTAAATTTATAATATTATACTAGGCCTATTTTGTTACGCACAATTTTATGCATTTTGCTTTTTTATTACGCTATGATGGTAACACTTGTCTGGACCATCTGTTCAGTCTAAGTACAATATCTTTTCCTTGTTTTATATTTTATATCAATAGTTAATTAACTAAATGGTTCATGTTTGAATTGATTCTTCCGTTGGTATAAATTGTACAAAATTTCAGCTTGATCTGAGATTGAGTGACAGAGAAAAAATTTGTAAAAACTTTTGACCACACAGACAAAGTGAGTTGACTTAACCTTTATAATTACTTTAAATAAGTTTGTTAGGCCCTGTGACAACATTATACAAATGGATTTATTAATTTGAGCTGCAAGTGGAAGGAGCGCAAAGAAAGAGTTGTCCAAGCAAAAGCTGGACAATATGGAAGTATGGACCTGGCCTTACAATAGATATGCTGCTAAGGACAGTTGCTCAATGGGAAGTGTATCAAGTCAAGAGGCAGATGATGGTGATGGAATAAAACTTAGTTGAACAAGAAGCTTCACCTGCAATACATCCTTTCTCTGGGTACTTGTAACCAGATTTACAATAGTCACAGATACCAGTGAACTTATCACAGTCAGAATGGCAATTGGGGCAGCTTCGAACACAGTCTATTTCCCATTTGAACTCTGGACAGTCTGTGAAAGTAAAACACAAATAAAGCTAAGGTTTAGGTTAGTCAAATATATGTAGAATGTTTACATTTGCCCAACCTGCGATTGTAGCTGTGTATCGAGGATTGGCCTCTTTAGTCACACAAGAGGTTGCATGGGGAAAAAAAATCGTCTATCGAGACGTAAAATGCCACAGAGTTTACGTTCCACAAAAAATATTTCCTTTAATTTGTGTAGTATATGGTGACAGATTTATTAGGTCATAAAAAAACTAAGGTTCTTCTCAAAGTGATGTGAGGTGAGCATGGGCATTACTTATGGTTGGTCTGCTGCAGTGCCCTTCTCTCCAGGCAGCTAAAGTTCCCCTTTCAGACCTAGTGGTCTATAGGGCAGATGATGTCTGATTCTGTGGCCCACGGTTAACAAGGGTGTCATGTGGCCAGCACAACGACCAACCGCATTTACTTTTCCCCAACTAATGTCAGTTACCCATAAGAGCTGGGTGGACTCAAGGGCGCCCGAAAATCCCGAAATAAAAATCCCAGTCTTCACCAGGATTTGAACTCGGGACCTCCAGTACGGAAGCCAAGCACTTTACTGCTCAGCCACCGCGCCCTCTCTCCAGGCAGCTAATGAGTACAAAAAGAACAGCATATAGCCAATGCAGTTTGGATTCTTTCATAATGTAGAACTGTGTGTTGCAAGCTGCCTAGGCTCCTGATTGTTTTCTCAAGGCTGACTCTAATAGAAGCCTTTACCTATATGAATTTAGCCACAAGGCAGCAGAGGTTTGGATTCAGGGTTTCCCTTACCAGTAGGTGGGTAGCCATCAAAATTAATAAGCCTATTCAGTTTGACAGATTTTGTTCTCTTAAGCCTTTCATTCTTTTTACTTATTCAATAGAATTTTCTGAATGTGATCCGCAGCAATTAAATAGAAACAGTAAAAAGTAAAGTAAAGTTCCCCTTTCAGACCTTCTGGTCTATAGCGCAGATGATGTAAAGGTCATCTGATTCTGTGGCCCACGGTTAACGAGGGTGTCATGTGGCCAGCACAACGACCAACCGCCTTTACTTTTCCCCAACTAATGTCGGGTACCCATTAGAGCTGGGTGGACTCAAGGGCGCCCGAAAATCCCGAAATAAAAATCCCAGTCTTCACCAGGATTCGAACCCGGGACCTCCAGTACGGAAGCCAAGCGCTTTACCGCTCAGCCACCGCACCCTCAAATAGAAATATCTACTACTAAAATGTTAAAATAAAAAAAAAAAAAAAATAAAAAAACTAATGCTAAGATAATTGTGTAAATCTTACACTTAGGACAGAGTTTGCCAGCATAACAATTGGAGAGTCTGGAGTCGATATTGTTCCCATGACAGGTGATACCAGAAGAACTGGCATTACAATATCTGAATTACAAACTTAAACATTTAAAAAGAAAAGTAGGTGTTTTCATAGGAATATTAATTTTTTTTTTAAACAGTTCTAAAAAACTGATTCACTATATATAATGGTTCTCAAAACCATAGGATGAAAATATTTATGCACAGTCTCCATTCATATCCTTTGATGAATATATATATATATATATATATATATATATATATAGTCTTTCAAATTAAAAAAAAAAACACTAATTATTTTAGGAAATAGCTATGTATCACCAAAACATTGTTCTAAAACAAAGAAAGAAAAGTCATAATTTATGTCTAAATGTTTGATTGTATTGCACCTTGAATCAAGCGTTTGGTACTACAACCCCATGAACTTTGATGCTATGGCAAAGGATGTCTTCCATTGCAGTGGAGTCAGGCAATGAGAATTTTGTCTCTGCCATTTTGGAATGGGGTCTCACCACTTTAGCAAAGAGTGGATATTAACATGGGATCTGTGGCTGAGAGGCCCAAACCACTTGGTTAAGGTTTGGCTACCTAACAAGAGAGCTTGATTTCAAATCCCAAACTAGGCAGAGTTGTGCTTACTGAGTGCCTAAGAGTAGCACAGAAACCTTATTCTAGATACCCAGTCCGCTCCACTGGTCCTCAGAGAGGTTTGACCATAGCCATCCGAGCATGCTGTATGCATCATAACTAAATGTGATAAATTAAAAAAAAAGGCCAAGTACCTTAACAAATTCCTTCAAGTACCTATCAAGTAACTATTATTTTCTGTAGTAAAATTGCTATTTTCAGTTGAAAGTTACATAAAAGGCGCATTGCCCCCCCCCTCCACGCGAATGTAGAATGGCATGGTGGCTTTTTTCAAAAGAGGTTCAGAGGCCCCAGTTGAATTGCTTATTAAGCCAACAAAAATTAAAGACCAAAGTAAAGACTCCTAGAGCAATTATCTAATATTGTGTTAGTCCATTGGAATTCAATTTTAAATTATCCATTTTCCACTCCTCTCCCAACAAATGGAGTTAAGCTGGATTTGGATTTTGGATTTTAGGCACATCGGCACAGTTTAGGCTGACCAGAGAGAGAGCTGAAATACCTTTAATTACATTGTCCCATTACTATTCATCCCTGGCTTTAAGATTTGTGTAAATAGGGTCCAGTGAGTCCTAAAACATTAGTAAACGAACAGAAAGGAATCAGTCCAGGGATGTTGTGGAACTAAGAATAACATTAGATTATTACAGATTTAGCCGATTTATTAATCATGCCAAATAAAAAGTTTTCAATAGCCAATGTAAACATATCATTTTACCTTTTCCTAATCATATTTGGATTCAGACAGTCTCTTGAACAGTGCCACTTTTCCCATGGACCATACACTCCAATTGCTAAAAGTTTAAAATGTAATACAACAAGGTAAGTAATTTCCAATTTACACATTTGTTATTTTTAAATATCACTTCATGTTCGAATTAGAGAGTAAGATGAAAGCTAATTGACAGTCAGGTTTGAAATAACTTTTCATTAATCTGTATTGTATTCAATTCGAATTCAAATAAGTAAGACTTGATGTAATATCTTTAACGACCAAAATATATTTTCTAAAAGAAGGTGCAGACAAATACTTACAATAACAGGCTCCTGTCTCTTTGTCCATACAATCAGCCCCACAGTTATCAAGACAGTTGCCTAGACAGTTCAAACCAAACGTGTTCTCAAGACAAACTGGATGAAAATAAAAATGTATTGTTAACAGCTTTTGGGCAAATTTGAATATGCATAAAAAAAAAATCACAAATAAAGCATTCAATCAAACAAGTCATCTAAAGAAGAGACTAAGCATTTAGATAACTTTTCCTAATGAGCTTCACCTTGAAATTGTGTATTGGGTTAAATCAGAAATTTTTAAAACTACTTCTTGGGCAGCTACCATCTTCTTCAAAAGGTCATTGCTCGAGTGTCGATTTGTCATATATTTTTGGACACAAATTAGTCTAATTGAGATGAGTACAAAAAAGTTTGGACCTTTTACTGTCATAAAATGATCAATGCAGAACTAGATAGAGGACTTGCACTTCAGGATATTTTTTTTTTAAATAGCAGACACACCACATTTAAAGGAACATAGTTTTTTCTTTGGTGCTGAAAAAATTGCTCTTTAAAGATTTTCAAAATTTTCCAAAGGCCACTGCACCCTCATTTCTTAAAGTACACAGGCGAAAATACTCAATTTTTAAATGTTACAATTATATAAGAAAGCGCAGTGGCTGAGCCGTAAAGCGCTTGAATTCTGAAACAGATGTCCAGGGTTGGAATCCTATAGTGAAGACTGTGATTTTTTATTTTGGGATCTCTGGGCGCCTCTGATGGGTACCTGACATTAGTTGGGGAAAAGTAAAGGCAGTTGGTTGTTGTGCTGGCCACATGACACCCCTCGTTAACCCTAGGCCAAAGATACAGATGGCCTTTACATCATCTGCCCTATAGACTTTTACTTAAATTTATAAAATGATATGCTACTTAAACATTGTTTTAATACCCAAGTAGATTGTTTGAAGTTTGGCTGGGCCAAGCAGTTCAGCTGACAAATAATTAAAATGAATCATGCTTAAACTGATTTATGCTTAAACAGTTACCATCTACACATCCATATTTAGGCAAACGGTAGCCAGGTTTACATGAGAAACAAGAACCATTGAACTTGTCACAATCCTGAGCACAACCGTCACAACTTTTGACACAGTCAACATCCCAGCGAAACATTGGACAATCTGATAAGACAAAAGAAACCATTTATTAGGTCACATGTTTGGACATTATTTTGAGTTCACTTAGTGTCACTTTTTTGTTTTTAATAGCTTAACAATCTAACTCAACTCTTTGTTTTGGGCTTCAAATTAGATAATTGGTTCAGCTATCTTTAGTAATATGTTAATGAGTCATAAGGAGAAAAATGAAGACATGCAGAGAAACTTTAAATTTTTTAAAAAATAAATTTCTTAAAATAAAAAAAAGGGATAACATTGTATATATGTATGTGCATAATACAAAGAGCAAAGCACAAAAAATACTTTAAAAAAACAAAGCTTATATCAAGTGTATCAATTAACACAAGGGTCCACAAAGCATCATGTTGACTAAATGTGTAACCAATTCAATTTTTATAAAAATGTGACTTGAACCAACATCCTGCACTAGGGCCTTTAATGGTTAGATATAAAATTTAGTTTAAATATAAACTTAGTGCAACTCTACATGACTATATGAACAAAATCTCTCTTTTAGCACTTGTATAAATTACAGGCTCTTTCGACCAAATCTCTCTGTGGCATTTTACGTCTCGAGAGACGATCTTTTCCCCTTGCAAGCTCTTGTGTGACTAAAGAGGCCGATCCTTGATACACAGCTGCGATCGCAGGTTGGGCATATGTAGTCACCAGGCGCAGAAAGAAGGGTGAAAATGCAACGGCGCCTGGTTTGACCAAATCAGACAATAAAATAAATGGCAAATTAATATATGCTTTAGTGCTTTGATAGACCAACAAAACCTCAGCCCTAAACCAAGACTAAGCTTATTCTTTCAAAATTATTCATTTTGTCCATTCTATACTTGCTAATAGAGGACAACACATATTACTCAAGTCAGTAATGAATATGAAAATTTTTTTTTTTAAAAGATGTTATGTAAACCATATAAATAGAAAGTTACCTTTTGGACAGGTGGTATTTACATAACAGTATCCAGTCTTCCATTGTTCAGAATCTCCCTGACATGACAATCCACCAGGTGCCTTGAGACAAACTCTGAAAGTTAAATAGACTTGTTTGGTCACAGTTTAAAATTCTGAATGTGTATAATATGCATAAAATTTTTACTATTCCTTTGAAGCTTTACAGCATAAAGTATACAACTGATCTAAATTATATACATGCAGTGTTCTGATAAATTTCATTTTAGTTTTGTCATTTCCAAGACAACAATTTGCACACAAATAAAACTACAAAAAATAAAAGGACAATAATGCAATAGTTTCCTCTGTAATATTTGGAAATTAATTGCCAAGTGATGAAGTCCCTGCAACAAAAGAGACCCAGGTTATGTTAAGTTGCAAGCAGCAATCTTTTATTTAGGACGTCCTTAGTCCACCTTTCTCGGATGGACACCCATTCTTTTTGTGGTGAAGTTTCAAGGTAGTTTTGTTTCTCTCGGATATGTTTCAAAAAGACATGTTCCTTCAGATTGAAAGAAAATCTACTTACTAGTCCAAACCTCCCACAGGTCAACAGTGGATGGAGGTGGGCAGAGTATAAACTTGGGGCTATTAAGATGACCAAATGACAGTCTAGCACACATACCACATGGCCAGGCAGCCATCCAAATATTGGTAATATTATCTGAATTAAATCAATGAACTTTCTTGTTAATCTTGACAATGTGGCACGAAGGGTCAAGATTAGGATCAAATGAGTGTTCAGGCCTGAATGATTTCAACCAAGAATTCTTTGTCAAGGCATTTCATTGGCTTTCTTATCAGATTTATTTTTCCCAGCCATGTTAAATACCATATCCTAACCTTTTTTTTCTGGAAAAGTAAGCCATGCTAATACCAAGAGAAAAACACAGAAAGCCGAATCATTAACCCTAAGCCTATAACTAATGACCTGCAAGATGGTTGTTTAAACACCAACATACCTGGTCCTATGCAAGCGTGGTTCCAAGCAGTTTTTGGTACAAGTCCATACTGACCATATGCTGTACTCCCCAGTATCTGAAATGAAAAACAAACAATATTAAATATTATTTTTTTTTATAAACCAATGACTTAACACTGTAGCAAATAAAATGTATTTTTTATGTCAATAACAAATACATAATATTTTTCTATTTTTATAAAACAATGGATACAGAAAAAATGTACACAATAGAAAAGAAAACACCAATTATGACAATCATTATATAGAATAATAAACTCTATAAGAAATTATACAGTGCTGAGTTAATTCATCACAAATCAAGGGCGTAACTGGGAATTTCCCATTGTTTTGGGGCCATGGGGCTTGACCTCTTTGGGGGCCCCTGCATTTTCATAATATTCAAGTAAATTAATTAAAAAACACTCATTTAGGACCCCCTCAATGTGGTTTGGGGGGATTTTCTAATTTTACCCCCTTTTTCCCACCACCCTAGCTACACCACTGTCACAAATGTTAGTAAAAAAGTGCAAAGTTCAGTTTATGCCATACTACAAGATCCTTAGGACAGGGTATGTCTTTGTGCAAGAAACAGCATCAAGAAAAAATAATAGAGGTCAGTGAAATCTAGAATGACTACTAAATGTGATGCAGGATGAGAAAGGAAAAAAACTGGCTAACCAATATTCTCCAACAAAACTTAAAGTGAATGATGACAGACCTACCAAAACAAGTTCCATTAACTCTTTCCACGCAGTCAGCCCCACACTTCACTTGGCAATCCCCTTCACACTTATTGCCATATGTAAACTCATCACATTCTGAAACAAAAAAAATCAAGGTTCAAAATATATGCATCTATCCTTTCAGTGTTTTTTCTAACTTTTTTTTCTTAAAAGAAACTTAAAAGACGTGATTTGAAGTAAAGTTACAAAGGCCCTGGGATACACATTTAAAACCAAAAGAAAATCTATGCCAATGACAGACTTACTTGACATCTAAAAGACAACCTAAAATCAACCATAAGCAGACAATGATTATGTTTGCACATATAATAATGTAGGTCACGGCATAGCCATATGAATTACTGTACACCTCATTAATATTTGAACTCTAAGATAAGTCTGATTATTATTGATTAATTTAATCTCAATGCAATGCATAAGCTTGTTAATATCACTAAAGTAAAAAAGAAAAGTCATTAGTTAATTGAAGTTAATCATTTCAAACTAGATCAAAATGAATATAAATCCAAATGAATCAAATTATAGGGATAAAATCACCAGATATATTATTACTGACAGATAAACAGGTAGCTCAATTGACAGAATCAGCTGAACAAAAAAAAAATACCCAACCATACTTTCTGGCTCTATCTTATATATTCTTTTGAAAATGGCTTTCCAGGATCCCCATAATTCTTGACCCCATGTTTCTTTCGGATTATTCTTTCCTGCTGGTCAGTGTATTTGTTTATGAAACAACTGGTCCAGGACTTTACCCAAAGCTTTTCTGAATATTTAGAACATGTTTTTTTTTCTCTTGTAAGTTATTTTGTTAACCCGTTTATTGGAGGCTGAATGTGCAGTCAAGTGGGACAAACTGCAAATATTTAAAAGCTATTAGTTGAGAATGTAAAATTTATAAGAATGAGAACTATACATTAATAGATAGTGTAGCATAACTTTTATTATATTAACAACCCTAGTAAATATTTCTTTTGATCATGTATTATGCAAAAAGGGTTGTGATACTGATGGGTTTGAACCCTGCTTGCAGCCATCTCCTGAGGGATTAAATTTTGGTTTACCTTTACCTATCCTTTATCCTGTTGGACCTTGGGGCACCATGCAAGATTCGTCTACTGTCTTTCTCCATTTCTGTCTTTTGCCTTAGAACCTCTTTCAATGACAGGACCAGACTAAGCACCATGCAAGACCATCTATCTCCATTTCTGCCTTTTGCCTTAGTTAGAACCTCTTTCAATGACAGGACCAGACTATTCTATTATGTTGCCTTGCCATTGCTTTCTCTGTCTGCCTCTTTTTCTTTTCCTTGTAGGAATGTCTTTGTTAGGGATAAGGGTTGGGGGATAATAATCTTAATTTCTGAAGTAGCATCCAAAAAAATGAAAAACAAAAACTATTACCTTACCTTCTATACATCCAGCTTGAGGATTTTGAAACCCAGGTTTACACCCAGCACAGGAACCATTAAACTTATCACAGTCCTGGAGACAATTGATACAGCTTCCAGTGCAGTCAACATCCCATTGGTACAACTGGCAGTCTGGAAATATGTGTTCTATTAAGATAAATATCTTGATATCGTCACAATGTGTAAACCTATTTTTTTTTCATTGGAAAATTTTCATTGCTGTAGCAGCACTGGTAATTTTAAGTAAAAACAGATTAAAGTAAATAATCTGAGGTACTGTAAAAATCAAGTATGTGAATGACAAGGAGTAACTACTTGTTTATTAAATCTGCTATTTTATTTTGTAACAGATGGGATGTATCAAAACATATGTGCAGCCAACATTGAATGGATGACTATTTGGTCTGTTCCAAAGCAAACAACTAAATTTGGTGAATAAATCCTGTCAAAAAGAAAATCTACAACCACAGAATGTGGCGATGAGTGTCAGATTAACAATAAAACCTATGCTCTGAGAGAGATATGCATCTATGACCTAGATGTTAACTTTTTGTTTTACTTGTTTCGGATGTTCCACCAGTTTTGAAGATAACGACATCTTAGCCCAAACCTCCCACAGGACGACAAGGGATGGCAGCTTTGTTCGAGCCAGGGACAATCGAGACCAACAGATGACAAATCCAGAGTGTTTACCACATGCCTAGGCAGCCATTCACCAAATAATACACCAATAATAATAACTTACTAAATTATTTTCTCTATTGTTATAACTTTACAGGACACAATAATGAACCAAGTCATCAAACATAGAGGGAATAACTGTTCACAAAATCCTTCTCTTTTAATAAATGTATAAGTTTACCTCTGGGACACACTCTGTTCACATAACAACTGGACTTGCGCCATTCCATTGTTGGGCCAAAACAATAAGAAGAGGCTGTTCTATTGCAATGCCTGAAAACAAAATGAATAGAAAAAAATGATTATAACTCTTCATAATTAACTTTTCTTCAACTCATTTAACTCCTTTTCTGAAGGGCTTTTTTTTTGTTTTTCAATTCAACTATTCTAGCTTACAAAATCTCGACAATTCTACGTTTATTCTCTGAGCTATTACAATTTCATTTTTTTAAATAAAGAACAAGATGAAAAAACCCAAACATTTTAAAATGACATGTTCAACAATGTATACTGTGTTCAAAAATCCCAAAAATTACCTGCCCATATAATCTATGACATGCAAGACACAAAATGTGACAGTATTATGTAATGATTGTTTAAGACTCAAAAAGAAAAAAAAAGAAAATTCTTCCTAAGTGTTTAAAAAGACATTTCACTGTATTTAAAAGAAAATGCATTAAAAGGGGATGGGAAATTATACTCACAGCTCATCAAAAACAACCCTTGCTGAATGGGGTATTTTTTATTGAACTAGTCAGATTTTGTGAATGATGCTAGAAAATTGCCCAGCTAAATAAATAGGTAATACTAAATGCACACATTTTTCATGTTTTGATTTTGCTTGAGATATGACACCCTTATAAACAACAAACTATAACTTTAGATGTCACCTTTATAAACAACAAACTATAACTTGAGATATGACACATTATAAACCACAAACTATAACTTGAGATATGACACCCTTATAAACTACAAACTATAACTTGAGATATGACACCCTTATAAACCACAAACTATAACGAGATATGACACCCTTATAAACAATCTATAACTTGAGATATGACACCCTTATAAACAACAAACTATAACTTGAGATATGACACCCTTGTAAACCACAAACTATAACTTGAGATATGACACCCTTATAAACCACAAACTATGACTTGAGATATGACACCCTTATAAACAACAAACTATAACTTGAGATATGACACCCTTATAAACAACAAACTTTAACTTGAGATATGACACCCTTATAAACCACAAACTATACAATACTATTGTCGGTCTTAATGATGTCCAGAGACCTAGTCTTGCTCTGGTTCACTCCCAACAAGCCACAAGTGATTGCATGGCTAGAGCAGCAATTATCTTCCTTATAACATTTTGAGTAATTTGTATAAGTGAACCAAAGTCTTAAATATAAACTTTGGAGACATCGTTCCTGGGTTTTATATTTACCTTTTCCTGTGTTGACGAGTATTCTGGCAGTCTCTGTCACACATCCAATGGGACCAGCTGCTAAACATTCCAGGAGTTGCTAAAAGAAGCAGATCTTAATTACAGATCATCAGGGTAGAAAAATTAAGACAATTTAATTATTTAAGGTCAAACTTTTAGTACTTGAATAACTTTGTAATTAGTTATGTACGGGGCTGGGATATATAAAAAAAAAAATGACCATGCGAAACAAACTGGAAAAGTATTCATTTCCTCCACCACAAAGAATGATTTATAATCTTCCAAGTAAGAACAGCAAGCTATTTTTCCTTGGCACAGACTGCTAAAGAACCTACAGCTTAGCAGCAAAAAGCTGGCTAAAAGAATAAGAAGTTATTTAGGGTAGATATTTAGTTTTACAAGTGTTATAATTTTTAATAAACTCCTGGGCCACATGTTAATTGTGTATTTTTCATGTAAGGTAAGCTATCAATTATTCTTTATTTTATGTCTTATCTATTCTTCAGTTGTTGCCTAAGGCAAGATGATGAGGTTAAACACAGTACTTACTTAAAACTTCATTTACTGTTGTAAATGTTACACTTGATGCCTGGAAAGTGGCTTCAGTCTTTTTAGTTGTCACTGTTGTCTCTGTAGCCTTGGTGGTTGAAGTGCTTGTTGTCGATGAAGCTGTTGTTGTGGACGTTGTCGTTGTTGTCAAAGCTGTTGTCATGACTAGAGTAGTTGGACTCCCCTCAGTTGGAAGGATCTTGGTGGTGGGTTGTGGTGTAGTAATTATAGCAGTAGTCCTCATGGTGGTAGGAGGTGTTGGCTTCATGGTGGTTACAACATTAGGTTTGGTCACAGGCGCTGTGCTTGGCTGAGTCGTTGAGGTGGTAGATGAAGTTGTGGTTTTAGTTGATGTGGTAGTCGATCTGGTAGTGGTTACATCAGCTTAGAAGGATTATAAAGAAAGCTTCATTAGCTAAGATAATTTATTACAAATTGAAAACATGACCATGATTACATCTGAAAAAATAAATTACTTTTTTTTTAGACCAAACAAATCTTTTACAAAAATATAAAAAATAAAGAACTACTTTCCGACACAGCTATCTATAAGACAAGTGATGTAAAAGCCATATGTTTCTATGGCTGACAGTTAACAAAGGTGTTATGTGGCCAGCTCAAAACCAGCCCCTTTACTTTTCCCCAGCTAATGTCAGGCCCATTAGAATTGGGTGAAATCAGGAGCGCCCGAAATACTCAAAATTTAAAAATCCCAACCTTTACCCAGATTTGAACCAGGGACACCAGTTCAAAAGCAAAGTGCTTAACCACTTGGCCAGCAACCCCCCCAAAACCTAATCTTTCTTATATAGATTACTAAATTACAGGTTGAAAGTACTTCAGAAAGGATTTTACTAAAGATTTTTTTTTATAATTCGAATTATATAAGATTTTTAGATAAAATCATTTTTCTAAACATGTATTTTTACTACAATGAAATATACTCTAAATTACTGAAGATTCAGAAAAAAAAAAAAAAAAAAAAATTCTTTCAATCATTATATGATTGAAAGAATAATAGATTAGTACAAGATAAACATCCTGAACAAGCTGGAAAGAATGGTGACTTTGACAGATTGGACCTGACGATGGCCTGCTTACTATTCTAAAATAAAAACGGAAACAAACTCTATGTCCATATTACAAGGTCCTCAGGGCTTTTAAGACCTTCCTTCAGGGAACAGTACCAAGAAAAAGAAGAATAGGCAGACAGAGAAAGCTATGGGAAGACATTGTAAAAAAGGTTCTATCAAGGTAAAAGCCAGAGAGGAAAGGAGAAAGATGGTTGACGTATCTTGTGTCATGTCCCAATGGTCCAACAGACTAACGGATAAGTGAATTGAGGTAGTGGGTGTAATGAAGGAAGCCAGACCATTCACATATATCATGGCGCCACACCTTCTTAGAAGACTTAAAACTCCATGGCCACCAGCTTAGAAGTGGCAGTGGAAGCTGCCTCTGACTGAGTTCTGTTAAGAGAGTGTGTCAACTTATGCCTTGAACAGCAGAGGAGGACCTAGGTCTAAGGAAGACATAATCTAGGATGACCTTTCTGTTACAATTATTAATATGATATAAAGCAATTAAATACAAATGAAAATTAATCAGTAAATTTTGTTTCTCATTTATAATTGTGGGAAGCGTGGTCGAGAGGTTAAGTGCGGCTTGAGCTTGGCTTGGCTACCTAGAAAGGGGCTCGAGGTTCGACACCCGACTCGGGCAGATTTGTGTTTACTGAGCGCCCAAAGGCAGCACGGGAAACCAACTCCTAGATCCGCCCGCCCCCCCCCCCACCCGCCCACAAATGAGATTGGACCAAAGCGCTCTGAGCATGCTATAAACATGAAAGTAGCGCTATATAAAAGCTATAATAATAATTGTTGAGAAAAAAAAATATTTTGACCAGAAAGCAATGCTGATGTAAATAGGTTATCAGGCAAAAAGACAGAAATTTTAAAAACGTTCATCACAATGAGTGGCTGCTTTTTCTAATGGTGAGTCAATGGCAGAAATCATCTTATTTTCCTCCAGACTTCTAACAAGAGTATGTAACTCTTATACTTGAGCTTACCTTTAAAGTTCTTCAGATCTTCATCAATTTCTCCATCATTATCATCATCTAAAGAATAAAAGAAAAAAATAAGAGTTAATTAGAAGAAATCCTTCAAAATTTCTTGAATAATTTAGAGGACTTCAGGAAAAGTAATTCAGAATCTCTTATGCCAAGATTTCTTTTGACTTGTAATTTATAAATTAACTTAAAAGCTACAAAAGACAATGTACACCCGTCCTGGTTCAAGATAAGCGAATACCTAAAGATTTACTTCTAAATGGTGAAAGTTTAATATTTTATATATCTACTCTTACAGTAAACAATAAAGAAAAAAAAATAAAATCCTTCTAAAAAACAACCTTGTTTCAGAATTTTTAAAAGCACTAAATCCATTTATTTTAAGGTGTACAACTGAAGTCATTTTTTTAAAATCAGATCTTGTACAAATTCTACCAACCTCATCAGCTGCAAGCATACCAATATTTGCACGGATACTTAGTGTTACCTATGCCATTTTTAAGTTCTTCATCCACCCTTTCATCACAGTCATTGTCTATTAGATCTCCTGGATAGGAACTTGTTAGAGTAGTCTCACATTTCTGTCAAAACAGATTTTGTTTACATTATATATTATCTCCTATTTGTAATAGTGTAAATAATAATAGTCATTATATCTCAGCTCATCCCTTTAACAAACTTAACAAAAAGATGCTTCATGCTAGTCAATGAAAAAAAAAAAAGAAGACAAGAACATGTACTTGTAATTAATTTGTGCATGTAAAATGTTTGAAAAAATTTAATTGGTTTAAATACATAACATTTATCCTCGGAGAACATACCCTTGCATTGCAATTATATGAGCTCAAAAAAAGAGGAAAGCGGAAATATGTTCGAAGCTGTACAATAGGGCCCTGTACCATCACTCACAATTTAAGAACTGTAGTCTGTGTAGACTTCATGAAGATAGAAGCTGAGCCCTAACTAGAGACCAATCTTAATGGAGACCAATACACCCAAGGGTGAAATGCATGACTTATGGATATCATGTTAACCAATGGCCTCAGAATCAGG
The DNA here is from genome assembly GCA_021533235.1 of Biomphalaria straminea. NCBI lineage: Eukaryota > Metazoa > Mollusca > Gastropoda > Planorbidae > Biomphalaria > Biomphalaria straminea. The sequence continues at coordinate 3,397,354 of JADKLZ010079391.1, forward strand.
TAGACTAAAATGAAAAGATTATTGTTTCATGATCATCAAATTTAGAAGGAAACTGAATTTACCTGATTGATTGGAGAAGAAATATAACCAGCTGGGTACATGTACGATGTGCCGGTGGAATATCCATATAAATAGCAGCCAAAGTTGGCATCATTTGTGTAAAGATTATACACTATATCCTCATATACTTTGTACAGACTGAACTTCCAACCATTGGTTCCTGGTATGTCCAACCAGTTTACTCTATTCAGAAAATTAAAAAGGAATATCAATGGGTTAGTACAAATCAATGAATCCTTTTTAAATCAAGAGTCTGTCAAAAATTTGATACGAATTTCTATAGCTCCATGGAGATCTTTCAAGTTGTGAAGAAACAGTAAAAATTGATTACAAGCTTACATTAATACCTGCTTTGTAATGGAAATCCGTTCAGAATCAGTTGACCCAGACTTTTGCTTTCGATCATTATGGCAACGAAATTCTGTGTCTGCATAATTAAAGGAGATCTGAAAAAAAAATGTACAAGTTTTTAAAATATTCAAAAATGTGTTAATTGTAATGCTAAGTTTACTGCCTATTTATAATATACTGTCCATGTACGCTACTCTAGCAGTCAGCAGTCAAAAATGATACTGCTAATTGTTGAGGAAATATTCATGACTCTGACATGCAGGTGCTGTTGCTGAGTGGTAAAGCACTTGGCTTCCAAAGCAGTTTCCTGAAAGACTAGAATTATTTTTTATTTCAGGATCTTTTGGTGCCTCTGAGCCAACCAACTCTGATATGTACCTGACATTAGTCTGGGTAAAGTGAAGGCCATTGGTCATTGTGCTGGCCACATAACACCTCCATTAACCACTGGCCACAGAAACAGATGACCTATACATCATCTGCCTTATAGATCACTAGTACTGTAAGGGGAACTTTACAGACATGATCATAATGTTTAGATAATAAAATACAATAAAAGCATTTTAAAGCCTTCACAAAGGTAGGTTTTCTAAACAAATGTTGCTTTTTTTTTTATTAAATCATTATCTTGGGGGGAAAAATAAAACCCAAGCAATTAAAATTATTGTAATTTACCTCCACATGTAAATGTGATAGAGAAGACTAGTAGGGACAATCTGGCACAAACTAGGATCACCTGGCTCTCCATAAACCTTGAGTGGGCTCTTGCAAGCAGAGCGGGACACATACACCAGTAGTATCCCTTTGGTACTGGTCACCCTACCTAAACCTATATCCCTCTGAAACAATGTAATGCACTGCATTAAAGTATGTCTGTAAATATTGCGTAACAAATACAAATATTACACATGAACTTGCTGGTCATCAAGATGTGACTCTATGCGTATAATAAAATACTGGTCTGGGCTCGTGTATCCTGGAGCTACACTTAGCATGTAACAAACCTAACTATTATACATGAAGTTGAGTCTCATTTCAGCATGGGAAATAATTTTTATTTAATAAGAATAATATACTGCAACTTAAAGAATTAAGTTACAAATCACTGGTTAAATAAGAAATGGCATAATATCCTTCATAGTGCTTACATAAACATAACAAGGGGATTGAAATAATTACATCTGCATCACAGCTGCATCAAATATTACATCCTTTAGAATAATTATATCAAACACTCAGTACAACTATAAGAAATGGCATGATATCCTTCACAGTGCTTACATAAACATAACCAAGGTATTGAAATAATTACATCTGCATCATGTACAGCTGCATCAAATATTACATCCTTTAGAATAATTATATCTCACACTAAGTACAATTATATTAATAGATCATGTCTGCATCACATCATGTCTGCATCACAGAGGGTAACAATGCAACTATTAATATGTGTACTTCTCCAAGTACGGAAGACGACTGCCTAAATTTAATCCCAAAATAATAACTGACAAAGGTTTTTATCACCCTTCTTTAAAGGGTGGGTATCAATTTTTTTTTACATATTGCAATACTGACTTAGCTAGACGCAAGACAAAAGACATTTATTTCTCTCTAAAAAAAAAATGGCATCTACTTACAGAAACCCATTCACCTTCCTTGTCAATTGATATGACTTCTCCAGCACTGAATCTGTTAGCATGCAGGGTCACCTGGGTGAGAGCCTTGCCAGCCAGGATGATGTAATAGCCAGCAGTCTGAAGACCATCCATATAGAATGTCATAAAGTCTTTGCCAAATGTCTCAAAAGGCATTAACATTTCTGGGCAATAAGGAAGAAAGAAAAATATATTGTCACAACATGTTGATCTAGGTAAATCAATTGAAGTAACTCTACTAATAAAGCATAATATATTCTTTAAAATGGTGCCAAAAAAGAGAAAAAGTTAATATAAAAAGGTAAAACAATGGGAGCTATTAAAAAAAAAAAAGAAATGATAAAAAGTCTCTGGTCCCTTTCACAACATCCCATAATAATTTAATTTATAGAGTGCTGTTAATAAACATGATGTAGACACAGAGATCTATTCCTTAGATTTGACAAAATGTTGATTTTAATAAAAGATATTATATATATCTAGATCTAAATAGGATAGAAAGTTCTAGATTAGAATTAAATGAAGTTAACTTGATTTGTGTGAGACTGAGTAATGTGATGGGTTAAACAAATATTAGATAATTTTTTTATTGACATTTAAGCACATGTAAAAAAAAGATTTTGGTAAGTTTACTGCAAGTCTACAGCTGTCAAAAAAAGGGGGCATGGACATGTTCTCCATTTGGAAAAGTTTTCAGTCTGTTTTTACAATCAATGAGTTTACTAGTTTAGTACTACTAGATCTAGATTTAAATCTGCATTTTTTGTACAAGAATTTAGATCTCAACTCTTAACTAGAATTGGTAATCTAGAATGTCTAGATTTAATTGCATGATTTATCAATGATCAATCCAGTTGAATCCAGTAAATTACATTTTTCATATCATATAATTATGGGTGTATCATCTGTAGTGTGTATCTTTTTCAGTATCTGTAGATCTATGCCTGGGCCGATTTATCATTTTGACACCCAGTCCGCCCCTGTTTATATGTAAATTGTACTCTTTCTTTCAGCCAAGAGTTTGAACTCTTGTCGCTAGCAATTATCCTGTGGGAGGTATACATACGGCTTCAAGTTCAACATAATCATATTATTTAAATTTGAAGGAGCATCCTAAAATATCTGTTTAGACTTAGATTCTAGTGAATTAGCGTTTTTACTATAGACTAGATTCTAGATCTATACAAGAAATGGCCAGAGAATAGGCCTATCTGAATTTATATTTCAATTTTTTTATGTATACTCTATTATGAGCCAATTTATTTAGGTACACTTTATTTCATTTTTTTTGGGGTAATTTTCAATTTTCTTTTATTTTAAGATAGTATCCTATTCAAGTTGGTCTTCACGTTCCAATAAAAAATATAGATTGTTTATTAAGAAACCTTGCAGTAGTGCAATTGCTAGAGGAAATTTTAATAAGGAATCTACTCTCTAGACTCTATCTTCCTAGCCCTAACCTTTCTTCTCTTCATATTTCCAATATTTTTTTTTCAATTTCTGCCTCATCTGTTTTTATTGTTGTTTTCACCTATCCCATAGTGACTTTGTTGGACCGTTGGGGCACCCTATAAGAACTGTCAACCGTATTTCTCTATTCCTCACTGTTCTTTTTTGCCTTGGATAGAATTTTTTTCTGTGACAGGCAGGGGCGGACTGGGTATCAAAATCGGCCCAGGCATTTCTATACACTGTGGCCAGGGCCGGTCCTAGCGATTGCGGGGCCCTATGCGAAACTGAATGCGCGGGGCCTAGTATTTATGGGAATAAGGATAATAAGCAAAAATTAAGATTTTGTATAAGAAAAAATTCGACTTTGAAGTTTTATTCATTCTTGACTAAGATAGAAATGCGATCTTCTCTTTACGAAGCTTGTAACCTATTTATATGCTAGTGACTATAAAAGTAAATAAAGTATTGGAACTTCCGGATTACGGTAAAAATTTGCCCGATTATTGCATTTTATTACATGAAAGCTGACAATGCCTTTTTTTCTTTTATCGCTCGTGGGATTGGCGTTTTCCGCAATGAATGACACCCACAAATGACAATTTTGATATTGGTCTTGGGATTTTTAAGAATTTTCGGGAGATTTTAATAAATTCAGGAGATTTCCAGGAATTTTTCGCATATATTTTGCTGTTTAATACTTGCAAATTGGATTAGCGCGGGGCCTATGAAAGCGCGGGGCCCACTGCGACCGCATAGGTTGCAGTGGCCTAAGACCGGCCCTGACTGTGGCCCATAAATTATATATCGTACGATGCGCCTCCAATTAAAGGCTTACCTTTCATCAAAAATCCTATTATGTTAAGTTTAATAATGTATCAATAACTGTACGCATTCTCTATAATCTATATCTTTAAAGAAATATAGGCTTCAATTTGCTTTTTCATTGCAAAGTGTGTAGGCCCTAAAAGGATTAAGCCTATTACATTATTATGGCAAATGGGTTAAATAAGATTAGTATTGGGACCTAGGCCTACACATGATTTTTGTTTAAACACGACGCTCGGAGGGCCACTTTTATAAAAGGATATTATAAAACCTTTAACGATTTCACACGTGCCATACCCATAGTGGCATTCTTGAGGCTATTTAGTTGACACTTTCGGCCCTTTTGGGTACCGGCCCACCGGGCATTCGCCAAAATGCCCATATAGCCAGTCCGCCCCTGGTGACTGGTAGTCATATATCAATAGAAACAGAACAAATATGGACAAGTAACTAGGCCAGTTTTAACAAGATTACAAAGAGAGTTTGTGTGATACACAAACTCAGAGGCTGCCCCCGTTGGAGTCGGATCCCTGTCAGATCCGCCTATTCGCAAGATGTTTCGGATGTTCCTTCTAAGTCCCTGGCTCAATTCCTGTGTGCTCCTATCCTTAAACTATCGCAATATTTCTGAAAGAACAGTAAAGGTTAAATCATATTTTCAAAAGCCTTTAGTGTTTTTTTCTAACCATGACGGACAGACCAACCAACAGACAAAACGCACAAAAATATGCTTGTTTTATTCTAATGGGGGCACTAAACAATTTTTTTTTTAAATCTGATTTTTTTTTAAAATTTAAGAAATTAGTTTAGAATCATGTCATTTCCGGGCTTTACGCTAGTACACGTAAGCCGCTGCTAAAAGTTCATTTTAAAAAATGTGCATGATATCTACATGCCAAAAGCATTTCTTATAGTAACATTTCCTCCCTTACATTTACGTAATTGTTTTAGAATTGGTGTTTTGTTATTAAAAAATCGCTTGCATAATTAATTTTATAAATTAAACGGTTTGCTTTTAGAAAACTAAAAGTAGCCGTTGCACCTAAACTTTTCAAGCCGCATTTAATGGTGAAATAATATTTTTCGTATCTCTTCTAGTTTTGGCGCTCTGAGTCTGACAGACGGACAGACGGACATACAGACAGAAAGTCATTTTAAAAATGTGCGTGATATCTACATGCCAAGAGCATTTTTTTCTAGTAACATTTCCTCCCTTACATTTACCTAATTGCTTCACAATTGGTGTTTTATTATTAAAAAATCGCTTGCATAATAATTTTTATAAATTAAACGGTTTGCTTTTAGAAAACTAAAAGTAGCCGTTGCACCTAAACTTTTCAAGCCGCATTTAATGGTGAAAATATATTTTTCGTATCTCTTCTAGTTTCGGCGCCCTGAGTGTGACAGACGGACAGACGGACATTTTGCACAAACCTAATAGCGGCTTTTTCCCCTTACGGGGGCCGCTAAAAATGGAAATGTCTTCAATTCCTAAGAGTAAGGATGAGTGCAGTGTTTCACGTAACTACACATTTCATGCAGGCAAAGGCGTTGTCCGCCGGCGGTTTATTTAAGTTTTCTTTCCGTCTTCTGCGCCTATCTTCAATAGGGGTCTCAAATGTGTGTCTAGCAGCCCTTGTGAGAGCCTCCAACTGACTTTTTCAGAGGCCATCTACTGCCAGCTACTTTCCTCTATGCCAGTGAGGGCGAAATGGCACTTGAGTTAATCTTTATAGCGCTTACGCTTCCCTACTTTAAACTCGCCTAAAAAGATGTCTTCAGCATACGGTCGTCTCCCATACGGGAGAAGTGTCCGACCCAACACATAACGAACTAACATTGCAATTTTAAAAAAAGCGCCAATCTGGCTCTTTATAATACTATTATTTCAGTAAAGACATGTATTGTTATAGTGAAGTGGCAATGCGTGGCTAAATGTGGAGATTACCTCCAGACCTATCCTATACTCTTAAGCGAGCAATTCTTGTATATATATATATTTATTTATTTATTTATAAATTTTATTTCGAAAACGGCTCTAACGATTTTCTTTAAAATTTCAAGGTATGTACGTATTAGTGAGAAAAAAAATCTGAACTCATTGGCCACATCGGGAAAACTCGAGTTCGACCGTTATTTCGATATGAAAATGTCTCAATTTAATTTTGGTCAGAATAATTTATGAATGAAATGGAAAATTTATGAATGAAAGTTTTTCATGACGTAAACGGGAAAAACGCTGCTTACGTCACTAGGCTTACAATGCAAACAAGAACGAGTTTTAAAGTATCAATGGACCTAATTAAACATTTGCGCACCATCTTATTGAAGATTGATTTATTATAGAACTATGGAAGGAAAGTAATGAAATTAAATGTACCGATGTATGATTAGTTATTGCGTTTTAAGTGCTTAATAAATTGTTTACACTTTAATTGCGTAGAGCGGTGTAGATTCCTCATTAATCTTCGGATTTGATGTCAAGCCTTATTATAATTATAATTTTGCTGGTAAAATTATGACCATGTGTTCATGCTTCAGTGTCTAATGTCCCGTACCAAAACAAAGGAAATGGTGATTACACAGCTGCTCTACTGCTCCTTACTTTCTCACACTGAACAAGATATCTAAACTTGGGGTTACCGTTAGGGCGTGGTGACGAAATGCCCAGGAGATATATGAATGGAGGGATGTGTAAGAGCAGGCCATATCTTTCCATGGGCTGTAGCACCAGTAGCAGTAGTATATTACCTTTCTTAGTTATAAATTATTTAACCGAGCAAGGCTCGGCCACCTGATATTATATGCATTATTGAGGAGAACTTACCCACAGCGATGTCGTATGTTCCCTCAATGTCGTAATTTTTCATATTAGATGCACAATGTTTGGTCATCGTGTAACTTCTGCAGTTGCCGGAAATAAATCCAAATCGTTTTCTCCCTACAACTTTTGTACCTTCAGCGGATAGATTTAAAGGAAGTGAAAGAAATGTACAGATCTATAAACACGATGAAAACGCCTTTCAGTTTATTCAGATACTCTATATAAAACATTTGTATTGTTACAAATTGATACGCAAACATAAGCAAGCAAAATATTTTCAAAAATCCCCTTCTTTAAAAAAATAAAAAAGCTTATCTAAGTGAAGAGCTTTACAATTACAACTATGCCTTCTTTTCCCTATTCAATATCAAACAAAATAATTGCTTAAAGGTAAACTGATTGGTTAATTTTTTAATTGATTTATGTTTTGTTAAGTACAGTAAATATTATTTTAAAGTTTCAACTTGATCCAAGGGTTGGCGTAGAAGGAATAACGCATGAATGTGTTCTAATGGGACCAAACCCTACATATTTAGCCGTAGGCCTATCTGTGAGTGCTGGAGGAATATTTTTTCTTTTTGGTATCAAACAAAATAATTAATTACCACTAATTAACTGACTAACTGGTTAAGTTTTAATTGATTCATGTTTTGTCTATACCAGCGGTTCTCAACCTTTTAAGCTAGGCGACCCCTCTTTACAATCTCTCAATCCCCACACACACACCAATAGAAGAATAGACAAAATCAATCATTTTTTCCTATGGTCTTTGGCGACCCCTGGCCAATCGTCAAACGACCCCTAAGTTGGTCGCGACCCACAGGTTGAGAACCACTGGTCTATACGAATAAATAATGTTCAAAGATTCAACATGTTCCAAGAATCGTTGTGGGAGAGATAACGTGTTTAAACTTATTGTTTACCATACAGACAGAGAAAGTTTATATAACCTTTGTAAAAATAAAGTTTTTTCGATAAAACAAGTTTCCACTCTCTATTTCTCTCGCCTTTGTTGGCTCAATCTCTTTTGCTCTCCTTTGTCTTCTCTCTCTCTCTCTGTCTGTCTCTCTCTCTCTCTGTCTCTCTCTGTCTCTCTCTCTCTCTCTGTCTCTCTCTGTCTCTCTGTCTCTCTCTGTCTCTCTCTCTGTCTCTCTATCCCAACGTCCCCCATCCATTTATAACTTGCAGTACATTGATTTTGAATTGTTCCTCACCTGTAATAGATCCTAGTTTTACATGTAAGTTGCAGGTGCTCCATACGTATGATTGGTAACTGCAAAAATCAGTTGTAACGAAAATACAATAATACAACAGAGTTTTACTTTTAAATTGATGTATTATGCATGAATATTATCCCCCCCCCCACTTCCCACTAGCCTATAAAAATGTTAACACAGATACAGCACATATGAAACTGCTAAGCAACAGATCAAACCAAATAGATTTAATAGCTCTTATTTTTCGATCAGGGTACAATAAGTCCTGTAAAGAATAGGTTGAAAATATTTCACAACCGTATGGCATGAGTAATTTTGTCCAATTAGCCTACTGTCTTGTCTACATTTGCTTTGAGTTTTTTCCATGATTAGGCCTATTTTTGGCCTATATTACTGACTTGTTTCATTGCATTTACTCTTTATTCTATGATTGGCTGCAGGGCGTTCTTTTTGTTTACAATCATGAAATACGGATTTTGAAGGGTTCTCTTCTAGGAAAAAAAATCCCTTTCAGATCTTGCGTTCTATAGGGGAGATGATGCAAAGGTCCTCTGTTTCTGTGGCCTACGGCTAACGAGGGTGCCATGTGGCCAGCACTAACCGCCATTTCTTTCCTCAACTAATGTCAGGTATCAATTAGAGCTGGGTGGACTCAGAGGCAACTAAAGATCCCGAAAGTAAAAATACCAGTCTTCACCAGGATTTGAACCCGGGACCCCAACTGACTGCATTACTTGTTGATGTTTTTAAGATCTAGAGATCATGGGAAGGGAACAAGATGAGTTTGTTGGGAATGCAGACCCACGGGATACATTTAGGTTTACAAGTTTAAATAAACTAATTAAATTTACTCAAGTTTTTAAACCAAAAAAAAACAATACATACTCACGATAGTAGAGTGACATCCCAGTGGAAGCAGTGCCTGTAATACTGGTCGTAAGACACTTGGAAACTATCTTTCTTCTCGGCTTTTAATGTAAAACTGATTGTGTTGGGTCCATCATTGGTTACAGCGACCATGGCTATAAAATACCTTATGAGAGTAAACACAGTTGGAATTTTACTAATTTATTACTACAAATACAAAGACCTTCCTACAGGGAACAGTACCAGGAAAAAGAAAAAGAGGCAGACGAAGAAAGCGATGGGAGGACAACATAAAAGAATAGATGGGCCTGCCACTGAAAGAGGTTCTAAACAGGGCAAAGGACAAAGAGGAATGGAAAAAGACGGTCTGCAGGTCCTGCAATGGTTCATAGACTAAGGGATAAGGGTAACAGATAGTTATTACAAATAGAGTCTGATTTCTGGGTGGTAAAGCGATTGACTTCGAACAGATGCGTCTCGGGTTCGAATCTCGGCGAAGGCAGAGAATTTCAGCTTCGGGACTTTTAGGAAGTACTGAGTCCGCCCAACTCTATTGAATACCTGAGTTAAGGTTATTGGTCGTGTCCTGATCGAATCAGTGGCGTAGCATCCATGGCGCGAAGGGGTTCAATGAACCCTGGCTCCATGATTCGTGGCCCTTAGTTTGGGGCCAATACAAGCCCTTGGAGATAAATCTTTGTACTTATATAAAGCCGATTTTAAACTAGCTGCGTTGGAATGCTTTTTGGTAAATATATAAAAACTAGATTTTTTGGAACACAGTAAATTTGTCTTATTGGGGGGGGGGGGGGTAGCCACCAACATGTCTTGAACCCGGGCCCAGGGGTACCTTGCTACGCCGTTGGATCAAATGACACCTTTGTTGAGCCACATACAATAATAGATTGCATGGTCTGCAAGGGTGAACTACTTTAAAATTAATGCACTTGGTGTAAGGTTTAGTTTAATTTACATTTACATTACTTTTAATTTACACATTTAGTTGAACCATTAATGAGAATCCCTAAATTGGTGCTTTCATACTATGTTTCCTTTATTTACATTCATATTTCAAATGTTACTGTACATTACTGAACAGTATAATTGTATCAATTTTAGAAATCTGTATTTTATCAATACTTACGTATTGAGTCACTGTACAGAAGATATACAAAAATAAAGCTACGTTAG
>JADKLZ010079391.1:3407808-3426107 GCA_021533235.1 Biomphalaria straminea
AATATCCCCTGGGTTGATAAAACGATGGGGTTTATTGTTGTTTTACATAACTTCCATAAACGATTTATCTCCAAGCCTAGGTTCCCATTTTTTCCCCATTTTAGTTTTTCTTCTTCTTCTTCTTCTTCTTATTGTTATTATAGAAATTAACTAATCGTAACTTTCTGACATAGCCAGGAAAACACATTCATTCTAGTCACTTTAACAGTTGCCCTTGAGAAATTTTCTGGTGATGTGGCGGGTCTGCAGCAGGCAACGCACTCAGGCAAGGAGATTCTTCTTCTAAGGGATGTTAAAGGGCCTTACATGTGTCTGCGAGGCCACTTCACACTATCACCTCTGTCGAAATAGCAATGGGTATATTGCTATTTTAGTTAACGTAAGCAGTCGTTTCATGTCCAAGCTAGGATATTATATTATTATTATTCAAAGTTTGAACCATACAGACAGAGCAAGTTGACATGACTTAGGTATTAATCTGTGAATACATTTTTTCATTAGTCAAGGCCAGTAATGCTTAAAATACGGCCCGCGGACCAGATCCGACCTGTTATCTGGTGTTATCCTGCCCGATCAAATATCGCACTAAAATGTAGAAAACACCTCACTTATTCTTCCAGGGTGGCCATTCTTTGCTATTCTGATATTCATACTTTTTTTTTGTCCTTGTAAGAAAAACTACTTTGATTTAATTTTCAAAAGCATAAATCTTCTATTATTTTAAATTATTTAACATGTCCTCAGAGTCTTAAGCTATCATTGTCCCTGACTTCCCGAGATGCAGGGTATAATTCCTACATAATATTAAAATCGTCTTTTGGTAAAAATCAAGTGGAACTGTACCACTAACAGGTGTACTTTTGATGAATTTCGAAAAAAAAATAAGTAGGCCCTGAATTTAAAACTTTGAAGAAAAGTTAAAAAAGTTTGGTTGATGTCACAGCAGACTAGCATCAAGATGTCTCAAAAAGTTGTGTGTTCATTTGTTGTTTTTTTCTTTTCGTTACTATGGACCGCGACATGAGTGTCAGAAATTAAAATGGCCCGCGGGCCGGTCTAGGTTGGGCATCACTGGTCTAGTCTAGTCAAGTAGCGTCTATTTAGTTATCTATCTAATCAAACTCTCTTTGTTTCAAGTTACCTACTGGTATATTTTAGGAATCGTCACCAAAAGCGCTGGCACAGATCGGTTCAACTCTACTAACATTTCAAGGGGGACGTGCTGGTTGGTGCCATTGTACCACGCTGTTTTGATAGATATCTGGAAAAAATAAAACACACTTAATAATACCATAACCATAGACATCCACCTTATTTTATAGCTGGGGAGCAGGGGGACTGGCTATATGGGCATTCGGGCGAATGCCCGGTGGGCCGGTACCCAAATGGGCCTTTAGGGCCACCAAAGGGCCAAATTGATGCCACTATGTATTAAATTGTTAAAGGTTTTAAAATATTCTCTTTAAAAGGGCCCGTTATGTGTCGTGTTTAAAAAGTGTAATCTAATTAATTTTCTGAAATAATGCAATAGCCTACATCCGTAGACAGTGTTTTTCATGGTACTGTTCCCTGGAGGAAGGTCTTTGCGAGCCCCGAAGATCATGTAATATGGCCATAGATTTTAAGCTTGCGTTTTTTTCACAGTAGTTAGCAGGTCACATAGGGTCCGATCGCTGCAGTAACCCTGTCTCTAATCTCTTGGTTTGTGATGCGGTCTTTAAATGTGATGCATAAGATCCTTCTGTAACATCTCAATTCCATTGAATTCCTCTCTAGCTCTGCAGTCAGCGTCCAAGACTCACAAGCATATAGACATGTAAGGCCTATACTTCCCATCAAAACTATGGATCTTTCTGTATGCATGTGTACCGTTAGCGATGCTCAAACTAAACAGAATGATTTTTTTGAAGGCCTTGAATTGGATCCCCATCATATAATATGCAATTTATGGACCTGATTGTATAGAAATGCACGAGTCGATTTTGACACCCAGTCCGCCCTTGCTGGGGAGGGAGGTAGCGTGGCGGTCAATTCCGGAAGAACTGCATCACAAAATGTAGCTAAGTTTTTTTATCATCTTTCCTTTTCGTTTCTCATGAAACATAAGGCCTCAGTAGAAACACGTCACTCTCCACGGTCTCTTGCTAGTTTTTTAATGGATACCCAGCTCGTTCCTTCTTCTCGGCTTCATCTAGTACACTGCGTCAACACGATATTATTGGTCTTCTTCCCTGGAAGTTCCTTTCTAAGGCCTGGCTAGCTCTCTTGTTGGTATCTTTTCTAAGGATGTGACCAAATTTTTATAATAACCAAAAAAATGTGTAAAAACGTTTTGTGGTGACAAGGTTTCAAGAACAAATAGTTAAATTTGCCCCCCCCCCCCCTCTTTTCAACAGCTTAGCAGTTCTTTGGAAAACTAAGTTAAATTTGAAAAGCTTACCAAAATGCACCTAAACTTATTATTTTTTTTAAAGTTAACGCACGTTTTTAAATAGAATAATACGAGAGACAAGGAAGTGACAGAAGTGTTTTGTTATGACTTGATTAGAAAGTAGATTTATTTCGGGAATAATAAAGGGATACGTTTTACTTAGTTACGGAAATGACGAAAAGGTTGATGAAAAAATTAGAACGGTATATGAGACGCTAAAACAAGACGCTTTCTTTAAAGTGAAATTAAGGAAGAAGATCTATACACGGCTAGATAAAGACGACATTGGACAGGACCCTTCTTATGTATTAAAAGTATTTCTTGTTAATACTAGCGTCATCTATTTACTTATTGTTCGGGCTTCATTGGTGTTTTGAGTTTTACAGTTTATCTTATATTATCTTATATAATACAGACGTTCCTTCAAAAAAGAAGATGATTACGTCCTACGCGTCATGCATTCAGTCATGCATATTTACCAGTGACTTAAATTCTGCCAAGTCACTGGTTTTCCTGGCTAGCTCAGGCAAACCATTCCATGCTCAAATGGCACTAGGGAAGAAAGAGCATTTGTACGGATTTGTCCTAGCATATGGTATAGTATAGTGCATTTGTTATTTGTTGGATACAACACCGCGAATAAGCACGTAACAGTATACAATTACAAAGTGTTTGTGTTTTAAGTTGCATGTATATTGCTGAGACTCGACTGTGGCCTTTTGTTACTAAACTTCATTCAAGTCTGTTTAAACGGTTTCGTCTTTGTACGTGTCACATATATAGGCTATGCTCTGATATAGTTGAAGTGCATCGAATACACCCGCACAAGAAACCCAGACATCTCCAGTGTAATCTGTCCAAGTCTGACAGCCACAAACAACTACAAGAGCAAGACCTATCCCAGTCGAGTCTTTGTCCTTAATAAGACGTTATCCCCCCCCCCCGAACTTAAAGTCCTAACACCAATTGACTAATAATAACACCACTAGACTATTTACCGCTATGCCGTGACGTAACTAGAGGTCGTGATCAACTATGGCGCGTTTCTATACTAACTAAAATTATAACGATTCGTGTCTGGATTTGAAGCTGCCTATGTGTTTGAATGTTTGTGTCTGAACTTTCAGAAGCATTTATATTTGGATTTACAGAACTATTGTTAATAATGAAACAGAAAGTGTTTTGTTCTAAAGTGCAGATGTGGTTTGTCAGAAATGATGAAAGTCATTATGTCTAAAGACACTGATGTGTCCATCGCTTAATAGACCTCGTTCACCAATTGTAAAAAAAATAAAAACAGCATTTAGCCACGTGATAATATTGATAAAACAACGAAAAAAAAAACTGTTACGTGATAACCATTGTGCATTATAAAATGTGTACAGAAGAGATAGAGAATGTGTCTAAATGTTGTTTGTTTACGATTGGTGAATAAGGTCCATTGTCATAATGGTTATGATCTTAACATATTGTGGTCTGAAAGTATAGGCGATATTGTGACCAGTGACATTTACTAACTTACTACTAAGCCTTAACATACTTGAAGCTTCATGTGTCTTGACATCAGCATAAAGAAGAGTTCCGGGGTGATGTGAGGCCATGGCAAGTAGTGATGCGTCATACGTGGACAGCTGACCAGAAACATCTTCCCAAACAGTGTGCTCACAGCTATACATGCAAGCAAAAGAAACAAGACTTTTTATAAAGCACACCTTGTTTAGTCATTTAGCCAGTAATGGACCATCTCATTGTAACACATTAGCACAAGAACAATTTAAACGTAACTATTTATTAGTACATTTTAGATAGGTGGTGGAATTATACATGTAGTGTAAGTGGATCTAATACACATGTTGTGTCTGAACGGACACAACATAGAGCAGAGAGATTGATAACAAACTAAAAATTTAGAATACCTTTAGGATAGAAGACTCAAAAGTAAAGTAGCAGTTATACATAAAACACTGAACCATAATCTTCAAATAAAGACACAAATATAAAGACACATTCCTGAACACATATGCTAGGACAAATTTGTACAAATGCTTCTTCTTCCCTAGCACTATTATAGCATGAAATGGGTTGCCTGAGCCAGCCAGGAAAACCAGTGACTCGGCAGAATTTAAGTTCTTGGTTAATATGCATGACTGAATGCATGACGCGTAGGGCGTAATCATCTTCTTTTTTTTTTGAAGTAACGTCTGTATTGTATAAGATAAGAAGAAGAAAAACAAAAGCAGAAAATGCAACTGCTCATTGTAATGTACTCTTAATACTAAACAGTCTCAATATTCTGTTTGCAAATTTTTATTGTTCTTAGTATTTAGATGATTAAGCTTTATCAAAACAAATTGCAGAGCTTTCATTATTCTAGGTCCTAGGTCCTCACCTGCCACGAAGTCAATGATAGGAAACAGCACGCACAAAGTCGACGTCGAAAACATTCAGAATTTCATAAATGTGCGCAATGCTTATAATTCTTTTCTTTTTCTTTTCTAAATTTAGAGGTACGTTTACATAAAAAAGAAAAAAAAATAATTTCAGAGAGGTGTTATATTCTTTTGTTTTTTGTTTCTCTATTTGTTTTGATTTTAAAAAGTTTCAAACCGTGCGCTTCAAACACGACCGGAAAATATTGATCTAAATTTAGCATGCCACACGTTGGTGGAAAGATTAGGCAGCCAGCGGATGGTCGCACTCAAGATGTATTACTAAATACTAGATCTTGGGTTAGATTTTGCATGTGTGTGTTTTGCCTAATACATTTTCCTTACTCCATATGCATGGCGTGAAGCTGTGAGTCTCGGAGTCTCAAGATTTGAAGCAAGAAAAGTCGCCAGGGCGTAAGTGGCCATTGGAGCAGGGGTGACATGCACAATAAGATTTAACACACACGTAAGCGTGAGGACTGTATCATCTTTCCATAATTTAGAAAAACAAATTTGGAAAAAAGTCATGATGATCAACTATTAATCATTATACATACATATACATAGCTTGCACATTTTTTTTTTTACTTTGTCATGACCTTTGAGGGGGGCTAGTTGACCATTTCACGCTGACCAGGTGTCTTTCTGTGTGGGTATATTTCTAGAGGTAGTGACAGTAGAGGTAGAGATGAACATCTCCCACTCCTTTCATTTGTTTAGAGCAGCGGTTCTCAACTTTTCTAACTCGGCGACCCCTTTTTACAATCCCCCACTCTGGCGCGACCCCCCCCCACACACACACATACAGAAAGAGAAGAGTAGATAATAACCATCCATATTTTCGATGGTCTTAGGAGACCCCTGGCAAATGGTAAATCTACCCCAAAGGGGTCGCGATAGACTGGTTGAGAACACCCTGGTTTAGAGACTGCAGTTTACATCATTGAGCTCAAAGATTGACAGGTGACCCACATTAAGTCAGGATGGATATAATGTCAGAAGGGGCGTAGCTAGGAATTTTCCATCTTTGCGGGGCCCGGGGGCTTGAACTATTTTGGGGCCCCTGCATTTTCCAACGTACTTAATATTTAATGTAAAAAGACACCAATTTGGGGGCCCCCCTCAGTTGGGGGACCTCTCACGTGGAGGCCTAGGGGATTTTCAAATTCTCCCCCTCCTCCCCCCCATTTTAGCTACGCCACTGAATGTCAGCTTGTTGACATTGAGGGAAACGAGTTTGTTTACGTAATAGTAAATCTTAATTAGGGGGCACATCTTCGAGCCACACCTCTAACCGGGTATGAGACCTGTAGGCTACGAGTCTGCTTAATTGGAGAAAATTGTCCATTCATGGGCTGGACTATTAGCCACACATCAACACAAGTGGTCTATGTTTTACCAAGCTAACAGAGCAAGACTCACCATTGATGTAACGGTCCCTTGAAGAACAGCGCCTGGATAAACAACAGGTTAGTGGACGATTTTTTACAACTCCGTACCGTGCAATGAGATAGCTCTCGATTTCCCTTACAGCAGCGGTTCTCAACCTTTTTAGCTCGGCCACTACTTTTACAAATTCCTCACTAATATAGGCCTACGATCCCCAACATTAAATTATCTTCGTTCGTACCTGTGCTTTCGCTAATGTTACAAAATTAAAACTGGAGGCCTATCTCTGAATCTGCATTGCCAAAGCTTTATGTTTGATCACGAAACAATGTGTAAGTGTAGTCTCGAATTACACATTTCTCCTTATCATCCAATTGCAAATAACATTTATATACTATTCTATTCTTCATTGCATTTTCCACACTGAGTATCTGTATTTGGACATGATAACTAGCAGGCTGTTTCGAAAAAAAAGATTCCTGCAAATGGAAGAAAAAGGTGCAACACAAACGGAACATGACTACAAAAGTTTGCTCCAGATTTGTGTAAATAAAGACGAACGTTTCACTGTGTTACTATCTCTGTCTCCTAAAAAATCTTTAACTTTTAATGTATTTCTGGTCATTGCAAATGGGGTGTGAAGTAGATTTTAGAAGTGCGATGAGATTTCGTTCATTTCATTCGATTGTTTCCACCCGAGTGCTTCGAGGATGCAGATTTGCTTATCTGGGGATGTATTAACCAGCCGATCCTATCGTTGTGTTGTGAGAATAAAAAAATGTAATTCAAACAAATAGCTTAAATCTCTAAACAAAACATACAATGCGTATTTAAAAAGTCTTAAACAGAAATATTGTTTATTCAATAATCACATTCCTATTACACAGACTAAAGAATAACTTTAAAAAGTAAAATTCACAGGGTAGGAAAAGGAAATTAAAAACTACAAGACCATCACTTAGAAATGAGATTGCGAAAATATACATGCTTAATAAATAAATCACAACCATAGACATAAGTAAATATAGACTGGAAAAAGGAAGCAACTTCGTGAAACTTGCAAAAATTTATATCTATTGAATTCGGATTTCCGAATTATGAAAAAATTAAAAATTGCATGATCTTCAGTCTTAGAGATTAAACAAAATGTATAGACATAAAATAAAGTAGGCCTACACACAATTGCAATTCACAAATTTTCGTTTCATAAAACTCTCTTATTGACCAGTCTATATTTATTTATGTCTATGGTCACAGCATACAATTAGTTTCAGGACTTGTATTAAAATCACAACACATTTCCATATGGATCAATAAAGTCGTAGTCTTAGTGTAAGATGTCACAAATATATATGAAGCTTTAAAATGTAAATTTGTAAGAAGATAGCTGTAAAAAGGCATACGTTTTTAAGTATATACCATTTATATTAAAATTTTATCTTTTTAGTAAAAGTATCACAAATTGTATGAATAAATTATTATTTGCTCTCATTTACATATCACAGACAACAAATCATATATAAGTTTTATTTAAATAATTGACAAGTACATTGCTCGTTGTTCAATCCGTATTTTATATCACAATATGGATTTCTTTTTGCATTAAACGACATTGTTATAGTCAATATGTACTGCACTTTGGTTTATCGATACACATAGAAAGTGTTGCGGTGAGAAATAGCGGGTGGTGGGTCTGTACATAGGGGCGAGGTTTAAAGACATGTAAGAGCTTTGCATAGTAAGAGTGTGTATTGCCATTGTAGAATATTTCCAGCTGTCTCTGGCACTTCAGCTGGTTTTTAAAACGTTTCAGAGGAGTACCCATCTGATACGAAGTTTCCCCTTAAATCTCGCCAAAAAGAGTGCCATTCGCATACGGTCTGCCTCCTTATCAGATTGGTGCCCTTTCCAACCGAGACCAATCGCCGTAGAATGTCTGAACACCTGACCTGCAACGTCACAACCTGTGGGCAGGTTAGACCAATAGCTCGTTGCCACGTCACAGGCCTGTACGACGTGTCAACTAGCGATTAGCCTCCATAGCCCACAGATTGTGACGTCGCAGGTCAGTGTTCTGGTCTTTTATAACGAATGATCTCTATCCAAAGCAGCTGTCCATGTGGACGCAAATATTAAAGTTAGATATAATATTACCACACTTTCAATGTTTTATATTTTGTTCAAAATATGCAATAACTTAAAACTTTTTCTACAACATTAATTATATGGGTATTAATTAAAATGTTCTCTTAGTCATGAGTAAAACTTCTCCCTCTAGAAACAAAAACTAAACATAAATGTTTTCATCTGCTTATTTATACAAGTTATATCTTTTCTTCCTCATAAATTTTATCGTCTGAAATCGGGGTCGTAACCAGCGCCGCTGAAATTTGTCCCCTCGAGGTTCACTCCCCTGTGTACGTACTCGTACCACCAACCGACGCTGCCTAGGATGTAGACGTAGGCTCCACTGCTTCCAGGGCAGGTGGCTGTGTCGTAGGTATACATGCAGTACATGTCCTCGTCGGTCCTCTGACGCCACTCCCCAACTGAGACCATCTTCTGGCACCCGTGGGGGTGCGACACGATGATGGTCAGTTTATCCTCCTCGCGGGAGTCCCAGTAACGGTCCCGCACGCGACGGCACAGGATCTTTCTTTTTGCGTTTATCTCAAGGAGTCGGTCTATCAGGGCTTCGTCGTGAGTGATGCACGTAAGACGGCATTTGTCTTTTTTGACGTCGGATTGCCACATTGTGACGTCATTCACGTCGACGTAATCTCCGCCGGGATAATCGTAAAACAATCTAAAGCAGGTGGAGCTTGCCTCCGACTCGTCGAAAACCACGTGGGATGCGGTGAACACCTCGATTTCCGCCCAGACCTCTTTGGGGGCCTCACTGATGTGACAGGCTTTGCAAGGGCAAGAGACCATTTCGTATTTGGTCACGTTGTCCACCAAACCGGTACCGTACCTGGGCAGTGTCCTCCCTCGAAAGTTGTAGAACGGATAGGGGAAGTCCGAGTCGGGATGGTACATGGGCCTCTCCGAGCTGGTAGAATTAACACGGACCCTCACAGTCAGCTCGGCCAGTGCCTTGACCACCTGGACAATGTCATCTTCTTGAAAAGCTGTCGGAAGATGCTGGAGCGAGAAGTTGCAGACGGGAATAAACGAAGCGTGTTCGGGGTTCTTCGTACAGCCAATGTAAGAGGAGAGTAGATCGGCCTCAGAGTCACACACCTCCATCTCATGATTACCTAGATAAAAATAATAGGATATATTACGAGGAGTTATTACATAAAGATATGGTTATTATAGTAGGCTTTAAGTATGGCAGTACCAGTGTCGTAGCTATGGTGGGGGGAGGAAGGGGGAGAATTTGTAAATCCCCCCGGGGGACCCCAAACCATTTTATTACATTAAAAATTAAATATTACAAAAATGCAGGGCCCCCAAAGAGGTCAAGCCCCCGGGCCCCCAAACGATGGAAAATGTCTAGCTACGACCCTGGGCAGTATATAAAGATACGATTTTTATAGTAGGCTTTAAGTATGGACGTACATAAAGATATGGTTATTAGGAATAAGCTTAAGTATTGTCTTAACTATTTGCTTACAAATACATAAAAAAAAAAAAAAAACTAATGAAATAGGCTACTCAGAAAGAATCACAGATAGAGGAACATTTTTTATTCCATAAAAAAAAAAGTTCGTACAAATGTACTTTTTTTCCCTATTGCCATTAGAGAATGGAAATGGTTGCCTGAATCAGCCAGGAGAGAGTAATTGACATGCATGACTCGACTGACTCTTGAAATGCTTAGGACGTAATGATCTTCTTTTTTAAGTAACGTCTGTAATATTTAAGCGGTGGCCTAACTCTACGGTGGGGGGTAGGGGGTAATTTGCAGATCTGAAAGTTAGGTTTATCTGTATTTACTGGTCTCAGCTATTATAATCACTATTTCTCCACTTGAAATGGACAATAAAGTATGAAAATTTAACTTATTCATTCTTAACTGAATCCTAGGAGTAAATTCTGAGGCATCAAAGTCCTAAAAATTGTCAAAGTGATAAGTGCCTATTAAGGGTGTAAGTTTTTGTGCATGTGTGTGGGGTGGGTTATAACACAATTCATGAAGATGAGATATAATTCTACATTGGATCTATGAAAGAGGGAGATATAATTCTACATTGGATCTATGAAAGAGGAAATAGATATGTAAAGATGAACTTGAGTTTTAAAATATATATATGTATATATACTACCGTCTATATTTGGATGTTCGAAGGAAATGGGCTTTTCATTAAAAAATATTTTGTGTATATGTGGTGGGCATTAGAGTGCATGGAGATGAAAGGCTACAATGAGAACTGTTCTAACATATACTCTATAATAGTGGGTTGCGGGCCTTTCGTCTGTAGACTATGAGGGCCCAAAAAAAAAAAAGTTAAAGAATTTGAGGGCTAGAAGAGTGGGGGGGGGGAGGGTTGTAATGCGGGATATTTTATTGAGAGGGTTTAAGAGTTTCCAGGCAAAATAAACACACATAGCATGTTTTTAAACCGTATCGTAGCATGAGTATCAGGCTTGTATCTTTCAGTAGACTGTATATTTTAATGTGAAATTCACTCTCATTGAGAACTACAGACTATCTAAATTTACAAGGATACAACCTTTCAGACTAATTAGAGAACATCAACACTACAAGACAATTGCACATGTCACAGATGGCACAGCAAAGAAAACAAAACATCCAGCTTATTGACCCTTAACGCCTTCATTGCAGTGTGGATAAAATTAAGTTAAAGCAATATTACCGTTATATAGTCTCTTAATGAGCTCAGTGTCCAGATGTTTGAGACTGTCTCGTTTCTGAACTTCAGACATCTTTGTTTTTACAGCCGAAACTTGTAACTGTCAAATGAAAAAGATGAACATTAAAAATACTTTTTCTAAAAAAAATGTCAATGCTTCCTTTATACATCTTATCGCGCGACTATTTTAATCTAAATAACTTTTCATTTTTTTCATTTGGGGGCCACCACATTCACTTCACCAATGGCCTCCAATCGCCTAGGGCTGGCCCCTGTTCTCTCTTTTCTAATGTAATCTATTAAGTGAACCCGATTAAATAAATATGTCTTTCACGAAACACATAAAGTAAAGTATCTTATCGTAACTCACCAGTTGAATTGAATCCAGGTAAAAACGAATCACGTGTTAATTAACAGTATAGCAGTAACAAAAATACTGACTATAAAATTTAGAATCTAGTAGGCTGTGATAACATACAATAGAAACGAATATCATTTAATTTATTCCACAGTAAGCAGACTCTCGAGAAAATGAAACCCTCACAAACTACAAGATCTGCATCATTTACAGACACTTTCTTCCGCTGTATTAAATAGGAGCGCGTGGTAGTGACGAATATCTATTTATATTTTTTTCGGAAATTTCCGTTGGAGTGAGCTGCTCGAAGTTATGTCTGAGTAAGACCTGGCCATAAACAATGAGCATGTGATTACCTACGTTCCTTATCACGTGCAGGTAAACTGTGGGTAGTTTAGGCAGACGGGTGACATGATTTGGACAAAAGCCAGGTAAGACTTTCCTAAGAAAAATTCAGTGAATGGAAAAGAGGCAAATAGTTGAATTTTAATTGCGCATATATATATATATATATATATATATATATAGCTTTCTGCAGTGCATTGGCCACATTCACCAAAAACGAACTTTCACGTGATGCTCATGGATAAGTCATAAAACGCCTAGTACTGTCACGTGATATCCTTGCTTGATTCGAGTCAGGTCGTAAGTTGTATAGAGAAGATGAGGGAAGCACGTGGGGTGTTTGTTTACGATGTGTGGATAAGGTTGTGACAAGTAGGTCAATGATGGTGGCCGTTTAGGTGTCTAGGGGATTTAGTTAATTTGAGGACCTTAACTTGCACATAAGGACTACAGGCACAATGTTATGAATGCAGGCAACAAATACTTTTTATGTAAAACATATGTACAGTTTAATAATAAGAATGAAAATAAGTAAAAGGTAAAAAGCTGTACAGTGTTAGGGCGGGGCCTAATTATTTACATAAATGGGACTATCATCATAAGATTTAAGAACCAAGTGGTCTGGGTGTCATTGGGCTTTGTTGCTTAGCTTTGAGTCCTATGCTGCTCTGGCGAGACCGGCGTGACTGATGCTGAGTTGTCTGTGGGTGGCTGGCTCGATCGGTCCTAGCGCACGGGACAGTCCAACTATGTGTAGCTGCAGGGGCGGATCTTATTGCATGCGGTTGTTGGTCGGACCCTTCTGAGTAGTGAGTAAGGCTGGTATCTCCAGATCTGGTGTCAGCAGACTGGTATCCGCGTTACGAGGTTAGGGCTTCCAAGTAGGAGTAGCCTGTAATAAAAGCTGCAACGAGATTCGTAGATCGACTTAGCCACAATGATGACACTGGGAGGTAGACGCCTTTTCATGAAGGACATCTTCAGAATGATTAAACAGAAACCATGATCTAGTTTCATAATAATAAGGGGAGTTAATCCAATAAAATATTACATCTCATCAGGGGAGACAATAATAATAATGGTAATGAAGTCTCACAAGGGCGATAACACACAGTAATGTAATAATAATGTGAAGAAACTATAACTTAGTTTCACAAATATCAAAGGAGCTAACACATGGTGTTAATTGAAATAGTAGAAATTGTATATCGTCAAGGGAGACTACAAGTGGCGTTAAATTGTAAGACACACCTTGTCACGGTGATATCATTACGAGCCACTTGGATAGAGAGATGAAAGGGGAAGGGGGGGGGAGGAATGGCTGATGGTCAGTGACCAAGTCGCTATTGTTTACATTTGGCCGTTGGGCCCGAACAATAGAGCACGCTTGAATGGAGACAGGGCCCGTTCAAGGAACGTAATCTCTAGAAGTTGAAATTAAATACAAGGGGAAATAATTCATGCCTATTCTGAGCGCAGGGTCAATGCGCCATTTAAAATCAAGGTGATCAACCGAGATAAGATAATGATATGATAAGACAAATAAGATAATGTATACATGGTTTACCTAAGTAATGAGTTTGGCCAACAGGCCGATAAAATAGAATATATATACACAGTTACTTCATTCCTTGTCACGGAATGAGTATAAATATATACTTGGTAATAATACATGTTACATAAATATCATGAAAGTTCCCGGTCAAGGAATTTATCAATAATAATAATAGGGCTCGTGGCGAGCGGTAAATTAATAGTAGCTAAAGAGCTAAATACACGTGGCAAGAATTATAGTGAATTCTAGTCCAGATACAGTGGATGACTTTGCCTATTTAGTCGTACAAGTCATGATAATAAAATATAATACATAAAGTGACTACTTACATAATCCAAGATGAGAATTACACAAATATGTACACAAATATAATGCACTAAATAAATGCACAAATATGTAAATACACACAGTAAGAGGCCATTAAACACAAACCATATAGAAGCTTACCACCAGTCCAATATTATGAAAGATATGAAATGAATATAATGAGCGAAAGCTCGTAAAGCTCAAAACAGAGAAGTATATCCTTTCAGCTCCTCAAAATGAAATGAAAATAAGACTATTCGCCATGTGTAGTTAAAAAAACTAAGGCGTACAGGAAATGGGATGGGCTAGCTATTACGCATATCCTGTCGCGTGGTCAAGGAGGCGGGGCTAAAGGGAAAAGACATACTTTAGGTGAGGCAGTCTATCTGACTTGTTCAAGACAAAGGATTTCCGCTTGACCTCGTGTATCGATAAGATAAGCAAACACGGGCCGCCTCGTGACTAGACTGCCCTTCCTTAGGCAAATATGGCCAATTCGCGACTTTCCAAGATGGTTTGATGACCACGATATAATCTAGGTGTCGAAGGACTCTTTGAAGTCATCCACCCCTCCCGTCACAAAGGTCGATAGAATCTTTCTACACGTATCTACGAGATTGTATCGTTTATCTCCCCTTTCGGATTTCAACATGGTGACTGGTATTGGTCTGAAGGATTTATGCCATGAATGGAAAATATTTACAAACTATCAAGGGCAGGGAATGGCGAGAGTAAATGTGTTATTTCTGTGTTGCTATTTAAGTATAAAAGAGTTATACCCCTTTGTTTATATCTCCAGGTATGAATGGGAACAGTCTACACGGGATGGTTCTGAATGTTTTTGTATGACAGAGAGAGATAGGGAGAGAGAGAGAGAGACGGAGAGAGAGAGAAAGAGACAGACGGAGAGAGAGAGGCGGAGAGAGAGGGAAAGAGACAGAGAGAGAGAGAGAGGGAGACAGAAAGAGACACAGACAGACAGAGAGGGAAAGAGACGGAGAGAGAAAGAGGGAAAGAGACAGACGGAGAGAGACGGGGAGAGAAAGAGAGATAACTTAGTCTCTTCCTTGCTGACAGTAGAAGAGGAAGGATGTCAGGGAATTTTTCCCTTGTGCCTTAACGACCTGATTACTCCATATGTCCCTCAGAGAGCCCTACGCTCCATGGACTCAACGCTTCTAGTGGTGCCACGTTTCTTACCCACAAGCTACGGTCTGCGGGCTTTTTCAGTTCACGGACCAAAGGTTTGAATCTCACAACCCAATAATCTCAGACAGAAACATGCTTCACGTTATTCAAAAAGAACATTAAGACTTCTTTAAGAATTTTTGTTTTACATTATTTCGTCATTTTAGCTGTTATGATTAAGTTTGTAATGTTATCACAATGGAAATTCAGTTGGACTACAATCGACAACCTCAGCGTAACTACTGTACAAAAACAATATTGATGAAAAATTCGTACCAAATTCACATACGAACACACATACACATTCACAACCAGCGCTTTATGAATTTGACTTCTATGTACTTCTCAGTGACGACAGCTGACCTCGTAACACTCTGACCGAAAGTGGGATAATGAAGTTCTTAAATCTTTCAGTTTTAGTCCTAATGGAAAGGAGACGACCACTTCTTTCAGGTATTATGTGGTTTAATGGATGCAGGTTGTCTTTAAGAATCGTGAGTCTTCTGGAAAGGCATCTTTCTTGGAAAAGCTCTTCAAGAGATTGTAGCTGTACGTGAGTGATATACAAAATGTGAACCAGGTGAAAAGGGGAATTCCTGTTCAAATTACTTATCAGTCTTTGTAGTTACGTTTTCTTTTTGAACAGAAACGAAATTCCACTGGAGTTTTTTTTTTTTTTAAGTAGTATCGATACCTAGGATATTAGTGTTTCCTGGAATAACGCCACTAGAAAGAACCAATGAGGGTGGATCAGCTGTTTTACCTCACCACAAGATTCTAATTACGTAATGAGGTGTGGCAGAGGCGTAGCTAGGAATTAGCCTTCGTTTAGGGGCCCTGGGGGGTCCCTGCATTTTGCGTAATATTTAATTTTGTATGCAAAAAAAAACAAAAAAAAAAACACACATTAGGGGGGGCCCTTCAAGTTGCGGTTCGATGAGCATTAATAAATTTTCCCACTCCTCCCCATTCCTAGCCACGCCACTGAGCTGTGGTGTTAGGCTCAGCCCAGAAGTCAAAATATGAAGTTTTAAAATGGTTTTAGTAGCACATTTTCTAGTGACCTTTATATTCAGACTAAGACTAAGAACTGCTTTATTGGTCCTTACGGAAATTTGTTGTGATTGCAAGGACTCTTTTCTCATATAAAGACATTAAATTAGTATTATTATTTATATTTACATCAAGATCTAGACTAGATGACTTAGAATTTAAATTACAACTATATATATATCTATATATTATTTCTCAAACAATTAGGTCAGACAACAACAACAACGAGTAAATAGGGAAGATCCCGTGCTATTTTTAGCTCCATTAATAATTTTTGTAACGCATTCGCTTTACTTATTTTATAATGCGAAAAATTAGAACCATATTTAAAACTCGAATTATTTATGTATTTAATAGTCAAAGAGAAAGATTTCTAGAGCGCAAATACAATATCATTCTTTGGAAAAAAAATCCACTGACTTGCAAAAGACCTTTAATACGAGTATTTGTGAACAATTGTGGTGGAAAAAAAAAAGCATTAGCAAGGTTAAAGAGACAAGTGGAGTTTTGTTCTTCGACTTTTTAAAAATTATATTTTATCTTTTCATATATGCCAAAGACTTATTTCCCTTACAGCTTGATGGTTAACAGCGTAATAAATGACTATATTTTGTTAAAAATGTGTTTGATTTCTTTTAAAGCAATAGCTTAACAGACAAATAATTATAGGGATGTTAAATCGACAGGATGGCGCGGGGAATCTGTTGTAAGTAATAAAATGGCTTAATTTAATAATTTTTACACTTTAAATTAGAGCGGGTCCTATAAAATTGCGTGTCCTATGAAATGCGGGCCCCATTGCGGTCGCCGGCCCTGGTAAATAGCGGCATATGCTATGCCGCCGGTCAACTAGCCAAAGACTTATTTCCCTTACAGCTTGATGGTTAACAGCGTTATAAATGACTATATTTTGTTAAAAATGTGTTTGATTTCTTTTAAAGCAATAGCTTAACAGACAAATAATTATAGATATGTTAAATCGACAGGATGGCGCGGGGAATCTGTTGTAAGTAATAAAATGGCTTAATTTAATAATTTTTACACTTTAAATTAGAGCGGGTCCTATAAAATTGCGTGTCCTATGAAATGCGGGCCCCACTGCGGTCGCCGGCCCTGGTAAATGCAGCTATATTCTTATTATCGCGTAAATTAAGGTCAATTAGCCATTTCAGGAGATATCGCAGGGTCTCCTGGTAAATCAAGAGGCAGCGGGAAATCTGTTATATGTTATAAAATGGTTTAATTTAATAATTTATACATCTAAAATCTGTTCCTAGATCTACATCTAGATCTAAAACTCGAATTCAACTCTAAGAAGATTATAGAACTTCTCTTCGCAAGTATAGTTTTATGCTTTAGCACATGAACATACTAATTATAGTCCATTTAATCAAATTAACATTCAAATTTGTTTTTCTTAAGCATTGTTACATGAGTGCAGCTATATTCTTAATATCGCGTAAATTAAGGTCAATTAGCCATTTTTTTTAATCTCCATTCATAGTATTTTTCATTCATGAATTCACGTATTTTTACTTATAACAAGCAAATGGGAAGATCCCATGGCGCAACATGGTGTGAATCGAATGGGAAATAATAGCCTATCCAAATCCGCACTATTTTCATTCACAAAATAGCATAGCATTTTTTTTTTTACTTTAAAAAGATTTTAATAATGTCCGGAAATTTCCAGGACTTTTTCGACCGGCGGCATAGCATTTAATACCATTTCAGGAGATTTCCAGGGGGCTCCTGGTAAATCAAGAGGCCGCGGGAAATCTGTTATGCTTTATAAAATGGTTCAATTTCATTATTTATGCACATAAAAATTAGCACGGGTCCAAAGAAAGTTCGGGACCCACTGTGGTCGCATATGTTGCAGTGCCTAAGGCCTGCCCTGGAAAATAGCGGCGTATGCTATGCCGCCGGTCGACTAGTTCTTTTTAATTAGGTGCTTCTCTGCGTGTGGCGCTCCACATGAAGGTGGCGCCCGGGGTATCGTGCCGCCCTTGCTCCCCCTCACTATGTCTCTGCTTAATATTTTTTTATATGCCATCAACTAGTTTTAATACACTAGGAATTAAACTGTATCCTGTCATATTTTGACCAATATCAATATACATTAGAACGTTAGCTTTGTGGTGTGGTGTGTTGGTGTTGTGTGTTGTTTTGGTCTGTTGGTGTAATGTGTTGGTGTGGTGTGTTGGTGTGGTGAGCTGGTGCAGTTTGGTGGTGTGGTGTGCTGGTGCAGTTTGATATTGTGGTGTGGTGTGTTGGTGCGGGACGAATAAGGTCGACCAACACTGAAATACAAATAATCAAGACGAAGAGAAATTCTAAGTAATAATAATGTTAGTGGTCATCTTAATTACAAAATGGAGCTCATTCACCAAAACTAACGGTCACATAATAGTATTAATAAGAC
>JADKLZ010079391.1:3426507-3448967 GCA_021533235.1 Biomphalaria straminea
CACTGTTCTGGTGTTGTTCTGTTCTGCTTGGTACTTGACTCTCAATGTAGCTACTATTTAAACCGCGAGTTCGTTAAACACACAGCAACAGACTAAAACTATAAATAACCAAGTAAATCCACTTGATAACTTTTCACAAGGTTTAATCGTCAAAAGGACACAGTCTATGTCGTACTATAACATATTTCTTAATCTATTAACTCCTAGTTCTAATATAGAAAACCCGCCATGTTTTATCCTTCTTGTCGCCCTAAGTCTACTACGTCATTAGTCTGTCTCTCTACGTCACTACTTTTACCGTCGCTAAAAACTATACACAAAATATATCTAACTAACTAAACTAATACTCTCTAACTATAACATAACAACACCCACCCAGGTTTTGACAACAAACGCGCAAGTTGAATAGAGAATTTGTATATATAGTAATGCTCAATCTAAATTTACACAAGCTATAGACGTTATAATGTTATAATCTTATCTTATCTTATTAAATGCAGACATTTATTCAAAAAAGATGATAGTTAAGTCTTACAACACTATCCTCTCTTGCTAAGGGGAATAACTTAAACAAATGACAACATACACTGGTAAACATTTTGTTAAGAGATTTAAATGTTCACCTCCATCAAGTCATCGAATCTCGTTGTGTCAGAAGAACTGCCACCAAAATCAATATACAGCTTTTGCCCCACTATAAATTTGAGCCAATCTTGGGGCTGGTACCCTTGCTGCACTTTCAAAATCATATATTCTTTGCTTCCATGTGCATTTTCTGCTTCTAAATTAAAAATAAAATATATGAACAATATAATTTTTGTGTTATAGACGACCTAAAAAGTATTTTTGCATTCACACAATTTTTGCCATCAAGCATTTCAGATTACAACTTTAACATCATCATTAAATTTCAACCATTAGTAAACTTTCTGGACTAATGCGAAGCCCTGTAAGCAGGGGCGGCTTTAACAAGGCGCGGGGCCCTGGGCGAGTGTTTTGTGCGGGGCCCTGAGTCGTAAGGATAAATTATATATACCGTAAAAAATCACGCTAACGGGCTAATCCGTCTCCAACGCTGTAACAATAATAATGCAGTATCTCCGCAACAATAACAATGTAGTATGTCTGCCTCTAAGCTGTGGGCCTTATTTTTGTTACAAAACATAGAACATTAGGTAGGTACTGTTGGGTAAAATTGGCCGCTGAAGTGCATTCTATAGTCTATACTGACTCTATACTGTACTGTAATTGTTCTGCATAAAAGATTGTTACTTCAAGTTAAAAAGTTAAAAAAATAATCCCATGGCCGCACGATGTCTATGCACAGTAGCCTATAAAACACTTTGACGGAAGAAGCCAATCCAGAAAGTTTATTTTGTATTTCAACATCGACGTCCAATCGGCTTTTATTAGGAAAATGTGCATATTTTGTGTTGTGTTCAAGTTTTGTGACAATAAAATATCCTATCGCGGGGCCCTCCTCAGGCGCGGGGCCTGGGGCGGTTGCCCCACTTGCCACCCCCTAAGGCCGCTACTGCCTGTAAGAGATGTATAAAGCTTGACCAATCTAGGCAGTTTCCATAAAGGAACAGATATAGATGTGAAAACTAAAACAGACAAAGGTACAAAGACACAAGCTAAAGAACACATGGGGATCTAGGGTAATAAGCACCACTAATAAGATCAGGCTCTTCAACAAAATTGTTTAGACAATACTGCTTTATGATGCAGAGACTTGGAGAACCACCATCACCACCAAGAATAAAATCCAGGTATTCAATACCTACATTAGGAAAACCATAAGGATGTGTAGGCCAGACAAAATATTGAATAAGGAACAATCGCAAAAAAAAAACAAAAAAAAAAAACACATCTGCTCATTGAAGAAGATATAAGTAGATAAAGCAAGAATATGGATAGGCGACTCTCTTCGCAAGGCTAGATCTGCCCATACAATACAATTTCTCATCTAAAATTGTAATTACAATAAAAAGGGAGACGAGTCAGGAATACATGGCGCCGCAGTAGCTAAGACTTTGGGAGAGTTGTTCCCCCCTTCATACCTTGTGGTCTATAGGACAGATGATGTATAGGTCATCTGATTCTGTGGCCTGCGGTTAACGAGGGTGTCATGTGGCCAGCACAACGACCAACCGCCTTTACCTTTCGCCAACTAATGTCAGGTACCCATTAGAGCTGGGTGGACTCAGAGGCGCCCGAAGATCCCGAAATTAAAAATCCCAGTCTTCACCTGGATTCGAACCCCGGATCCCGGTTCGGAAGTCAAGCGCTTTACCGCTCAGCCACCGCGCCTCCTTGGGACAGTTGGAGCGAGACCAATTGTTAAAGTAGGCCTGAACACTGACCTGCAACGTCACAACCTGTGGGCAGTTTAGACCAATAGCTCATTGCCACAGAACTGAGACGATCGGATGAAGATGGCCAATGCCCCATACTTCACCACATGCAGAGATAGAAACATTTGAATTGTCAGAAAGATTTCAAGTATAACACGTTTGGACTACATCTATTAAGAACAGTTCAACTAGTAAGTCTATGACAAATATTTCGACTTTATAGAACATTTCAATCCTTACGAAATAAATTCACTTATCATAATGTTACTTGGCCAAGGTAACCCTGGCTAACGAAAATTATGCGGTAGACGGTGACCCGTCAAAATAGCGCCGACAAAATAGCGCGAAATTTCCCGACAAAATAGCGCAAGACAAAATAGCGCAGACTTATATATGATGTGTATGAAATTACCTGATTATTAGTAAGTTAATGTCCTGGGCAGCATTTTTGTTGATGTCACTATTTTTTTCAATATTAACATATCTGAAATTATGCCAGATTGGCAGAGAACGAGAGGACTTTAAATTTTATATTATTCCCCTTTTCCACCTTTGATTTAAATGTATAACTTGCTAAAAACAGGACTTTGAAATGTGGTGACTCGACAAAATAGGATAGGAAAATACGAAAGTATGTTATACTATATTCTGTAATGTTTCTTTGATCTAAACAGGGCTGCGCGGAGTGTAATGTTAGATTTTGAGAAGGCAAGTCAAAATGCAATTAGCACAGTATTCCCTGCGACCAGACTTGTCGGTTGTCTATTCCATCTTGGACAAAGTCTCTGGCGTAAAGTACAAGATGAAAATCTTACAGCTACATACTTGGAAGATAAAAATGTACGCATGTTTGTCAAGATGCTGTTAGCCCTTTCATTTGTTCCACTTACCGATGTAAATACTGCCTTTGAAGAATTAAATGAAGCTCGGCCAGATGTTGTAGGGAGTATAGCATTATGGAATGTTAGAGATCGTATACAGGACAATCTACCACGAACAAACAATTCAGTGGAGGGATGGCAACATGCATTTCAACTGTCTATTGACGGTCATGACCCTAATGTGTACAAGTTAATCTCTCACTTCCTCAGAGAACAGGAGAACACTGAGAGATTCTGAGGTACAATGCTGGAGAACGAAGTAAAGCAGCAAGCAAGACAAAGTACCTCCGACTAAACAGACGACTTGAAGCTATATTGCCAGTGTATGGAAACAAGCCAGTAATTGAATTTCTACGTGACATTTCCAACAATTTAACTTTGTGAAAGTTTGTGTGTGTGTGTGTGTGTAAATTTGATAAGTATCTTTGCGTGTTTTCAAAGTACACTTTTATAGTATACATATATACTACAATTTGAAATTATTCGTTTTACCTTATTATGATTTTTTTTATGTTTATCTAAAGTGTTTCCTGCAAAATGAATGAAAAATTACGATTAAATTAAACCAAAAAAAAATAAATATTGGCTCTATTCTTATTTTACGAAATCTAAAGTATTTCTTTCAAAATGACTAGAATATATATTTTCTGCGCTATTTTGTCGGCGCTATTTTGTCGGCGCTATTTTGTCGGCGCTATTTTGTCCGCGCTATTTTGACCGCGCTATTTTGTCGGCGCTATTTTGTCCGCGCTATTTTGACGGGGTACCGCGGTAGACAGATGGTACTGTGAATTCAGTCTGTGTCCAAAGGGGATGGAGTCGTCTTAGCAACCAGAGGATACGCTAAACTAATAAACTAAACTAATCCTAACAACAAATAGTGTATATTAGCAAATTGACCAAAATATTATTGTTTGAATTATCTCCCACGAAATACAAAAGATATAAGGAAAAATAAACGATAGATCATGCATAGGTTTAAACTCAGTTATTTAAATTGTAAAAGTTAGATCTATCGCATAAACACTTTATAATTACCTTTCCTGCAGTTCTTGCTGTTATAATATTTCTCTGATATACACAAGAGAACAAGCCATGCGTTCTGTACACCTTCTGACATACCGTCAAGAAGGTTACCTGGCATGTCTTTTGTATCAATCCAGATTTTGTAACCTTTAGACTAGGGGAGAAAGACATTTAAAGTAAATACTTGTATCGATCATTTTCCATTTATAGTTTTATTTCTTCAAGTTAAAAATTAGTAGTACTAATCTCTCCCATATACATTATTGTAATGACACAATAGCAAGACGCTTAGAAGTTGGGTTTAAATTGGGTATTTCATTAGTGACACGACGGTGCACTTGAAAGTTAGAACGAAAATACAGGGTGCGTCAAAAATGTATACACAGTTTGAACTTTCATAGACAATTTATTTCCCGTTCTACAATGCTAAATATCTGGACATGGTAAGCTTAATGTCCAATTAAAAAAATTAATGTGATTAATGTGAGAAAAGTCCAAACTGGTGGCCTTCAGCCTTCATACATTGCTGAGTACGAGTCAACACTGATTCCGTACATCGTACCAAAGTGCCCACTGAGACTTTTGCGCACGCCGCCTGAATCTCATTCCTCAGAATGCGTAGCTCACTACTAGCACTTACATCACTCTCACGTGCCGCTTGCCATGACGATTTTTGAGGTGAACCCTGAAACAGTTCCAAGACCGCAGTTGTGGACTCATCACTTGTAGCTGTACGAGGTCGCCTTGATCGACCTTTATACACATCACACACTGTTCCATAAATTTCGAATTTGTCTCTCGCATCCCCTTAGGCACCCCTTATGGAGTCTTATTTTGCTACCATTTAGCGGTTAGCCTATTCGTTTCCTCCTACGATCGTTTCCACCGGGCATATAGTATATATAGAGAGTAATGATGAAAGACGGTCGACAGATCCTGTTTGGTCAAATGGTTCAACAGAGCAAGGGTCAGGTGAAGGAACGTGAAACTCTCAATCAAATGGCGTATAAATGAGCCATAGAAATGCACTTTTTAAAAGCCTTTGTAAAAAATCAACGAAACTCTAAACTAAGGTAAATCAATATATTCTCCTCACTCAGGGATATCATGCCAGCATTGAAGGAATCATAATTCTTCCTTAACCTAATTGCAAGTACAAAAATTAGAAAAAACGGGTATAAAAATAAATAATAAAAATAAATAAATATATATAATTTATAACCAGGGTCGGTCCTAGCAATTGCGGGCCCCTATGCGAAACTGATTGTGCGGGGCCTAGTCTGGGTGGGAATAAGGATAATAACTAAAATTAAAATTTTGTATTAGAAAATAACAAAATTGTGGTCAAATTTACTTACATAACGAACCTTGTAACCTATGACACATTGTGCCAGTGACTATAACAGTAAATAAGGTATTGGAACTTCCGATTAAGGTGAATATTCGCACGATTATTTTATCGCGCATAGGATTGGCGTTTTTCGCAATGAATGACACCCACAAATGACAATTTTGTCTATTTTTCAGGAGATATTTATGAATTTTCTGGAGATTTAGTAAATTCAGGAGATTTCCAGGAATCTTTCGTATATATTTTAATTTAATAATTACACCTAGAATTAGCGCGGGGCCTATGAAAGCGCGGGGCCCACTTCGACCGCATTGGCTTCAGTGGCCTAAGACCGGCCCTGTTTATAACATTATAAAATAAATACAACGGTATAGAGGTCTGACATCTATATTAAGAATATTTTCTTTTAAATGGGGTCCATTCACCAAATGTAAATAAACAAATTTAGCCACGTCATAATATTGATCAAATAGTGAAAAATACGGATCACGTGACACACATACGGATTGCGTAATTTCTATAGAACATATAGAGAAAATGTTGTTTGTTTACGTTCGGTGAATGGACCCCATTCTTGACTTACTTGAAGACTGCGGTAGATTTTGTGAACCAAATCTGTATCAGCGTGGCAGTAGCTAATCATTATATGACGGTTACTTTCTGAGGAGTTATTTCAAGAGATGTACACATCTGCATCGTTATTAAAGAAAGCATAAGACAAATAACCATTCATTCAAAAGCTTCTTCAATAGAGAACTCTCCAGATAGTGAAATCATTACACAAAGATAAAGGCACATTCCTCGTTCTATATGCTAGGACAAATCTGTACAAGTGCTCCAATTTTTCTATATTTTTTCTCATCTTGTTCGATGCCAAGAAAAAATTAAGAAAGATCTGTTTTCAGAATTATTTGAAAATAAAGTCGGAATTGATTTTAAAAATATTAGTTGTATTAATTAAGATAAGCATTTTATTGACAAATATCTGAATGAGATAAAGATGAATTAAAAGATTACTAATAATTAAGGCTAATTTAGCTGCACTTAAACATATTAATTATACCATCTCTAACAAGCAAAATATTTTTTTAAAAAATTAAAGAAAGCCCATTTACATCTATATATATTTCAATAATGCAGAAGCTATTTCCCTTATTTGTTCCATATGGTCAGCACAACGACAAACCGCCTTTACTTTTCCCCAACCATAATGTCAGGTACCATTAAGAACTTGGTGGACTCAAGTTTCCAGACATTGAAAATCCCAATCTTCACTAGGATTAGACCACCATCTTCGATGCCAAGATCTTTCCGGGTATGCTACCCTTCCTCATAGTGGCGCCCGGGTGTAACCATCGTTGGAGGAAACGATTAGGCTAAAGGGTAGCAAA
This sequence comes from Biomphalaria straminea, assembly GCA_021533235.1. NCBI lineage: Eukaryota > Metazoa > Mollusca > Gastropoda > Planorbidae > Biomphalaria > Biomphalaria straminea. Next base: position 3,433,514 of record JADKLZ010079391.1, read on the forward strand.
ACATGACTCCCGTGGGGGTGCCTAAGGGGGTGCGAGAGCATCCTCATTGCACTACGCGGAGTTGTAAAAAAGCTCCCACAACCTTGTCACAATCCAGGCGCTGTTCCTCAAGTGGCCGTTACAAAAATGGCGTGTCCCGCACAGTTAGCCTGGTATAAAAAAGGAAAATGGCGGGGTCTTAATATACGTGGCCTCTTGCCGCGAGTCTGACCCACCCGCCAGACAAAACAGTGTACACTGTTTTTATTCAGGCCGGTGAGAGGGAGCTCTTGTTCACTTTTGCTAGCCATGAGTTCCAAGAGCCGAAGGCACAACTCTGACAGTTTAAGAAGGTCTTTACCATTTAGTCAAAAAACTAAATAATACATTTTTGTATTTATAAAAGAAATTTACCGTCAACTTCCACCGCCGTATTGCCTCCATTGGATGCTATCTCAACAGTTGCTTGAGCCGCTGCAAGAACAGTGTATAACAAAATACTATAAAAAATACAAAAAGTTATAATGGGGTGTGTGTGTGCGTGAGTTCATGGTATAATCATGAGAAAAGGGGAGCGGATGTTTTTGGTTGTGAAAGATGAAAAGATTTAGAATTTTAGATGAAATCATAAGGTGTGGTTTGGTGTAATTGAAATTAAAAATACAGGCGTGAGAGTTGAAGAAGTGAAAAACATGCTGGACACGGAAAAGATTTTGCGTCTTTTAGTGAGCTATATATTGTTTAAATTATCATTTCATATATCTTTCTAAACACATATACTTTCGTGTAGAATCTATGTAAATGTATATTTATATTCAATTTTGTTTTAAAAAAGCTTGCTTCTGTTTATTTCCGATTCTGCACTAAAGAAAAAAAAACACTATATCAACATCGGTTTAGCTTTACCAGCTCTTTGAATCCACTAATGAAGGCCCAGCATTAACAAAGGGAGGTATTAACAAAGGCTGTACTTACAGTTAGAGATGAGGTGGTCGTAGACATGAATATACTGATTTTTCATTTTCAGACTTTCTAGAAAAATTTGGTAATTGTTTCCTGGACCAGAGTCAAGCAGTCTTCTTAAAAGAACTTCATTTCTCTCAGACCGACACTTGCAGTGATGGCAGATCTTTTCTTTATCATCCTCATCCAGAAATCCGCGAGAGAATAAATAGTCCACGAGGTTTTTGGCATCAATTTGTTCCATTAAATAAGTGTATTGCTCTTGTACTACCCGGTAGTCATCCGGCTTTAGCCTTCCGCGAGAAGACATTAGTCAAGGTCGTAGCTGTATAAATTATAAATCGATTTTTATTAAATAATGGTTAGAACAATGGGTATTAGAAGGTGGCCTCCTATTTGTTTTCTTCTTAACATAAATACTCTGTGATGTGCATAAAGTGGCTTGAATTCATATAAAATCTTTTACAGGCATTTGATGTCTAGATGGCAATATTCCAACACTATGTATGTTTCTAATACACACGGCTTGAGAGATAATACATTTTTTTTTAAAGTTAATTAACCCTTGCGATATATAGGGTGGATGATGTAACAGTTATCTTTTTTTCTACGGTCGACCATTAACGAGAGTGTAATGTGGCCAGAACAACGACCAGCCGCCTTTACTTTCTTTAACTAATGTCAGGTACCCATAAGACCTGGCTGGATTCAGGGGGGTTCAAACCCCTCTCCCCGAAACTGAAAAGGTTTTCACCGAGATTTAAACCCAAGACTTCTGGGAGCGTTTTACCACATAGCCGCAACTCTCAACAACCCTATTTGATATAAAAATAATTAAAGCAATATTACAACAACAGGAGGTAATGATAGGCCTACATTTTAGTTTTGAAGAGAAGAATAAGTCACCACTTGAAGGAAAAAAAAACAAACAATATTAATTTTTCATGAAAAGAAGAAATCAAAGAAGCGTATTATGCAAGGTGGTCTACTTTCGGATATTCATCTATGTTATTGTCACCACCTCAAAGTTAGTGTCATACAGTAGACACCTTATTCTAAAGGATTATTACTGATTATTTTGGGATTATGAGAGTTGTGTATCATATTTTCTATATGGTATTGTTATCTCTATGTTTAAATCTCTCATTCCCTCAACAGTTTAAACGAGTAGTAAGGAGTAAAGGAAAGATCCCTCTGCCGATAGTCCACGAGAAAATTAGAGGGGGGGGGGAATAACAAGTCGCTACGGATGGCTGCGCGCTGGACAGTCCGCTCCCACCCCCCTTCCTCTTGCGGAAGGTTTTGACTAAAAAGTAAACTATCTTCAACTCTGAAGGAACATTCGAAACACGTAAAACATTTTACAAACACTAAATAGCAGAGCCGGACTTAAGCATTGTGGGGCCTTATTCGAAAGGTATTTCGCGGGTCTAGGTTTGGGTAGGGAAGCTGCCAAAGAAGTGAAATTTAAGAGTTTGTATTAATAAATAAATTCGTCTATGCTTTTTTTTTTTTACATTCTTTACTACGTACAGAATTACTTTACGAGCCTCGCGTGTAGCAAAGTCATACAGTAGGAATATTATATCATAATAATTCTGTTTCCTACATTAGTCACGCTCAAAAGCAAGAATTACCAAAAAATTCAATCTATCTTTCAGAATTGTTGACCTCAAGTAATTGTTCATTAGTTTGAGGCGCGAGAAGCTTCTTTCACCTATTTACACAATTACGGGTAATGCATAATGCCGATTTTATTTATCGAGCGTAGGATTTGCGTTTTCCATATTGAATGACACCCCAAAATGACATTTTTGTTTTCTATATATTTCCGTATATTTTAAGGACTTTTTCGTATATTTTGCAATTTCAGGAGATTTCCAGGAGTTCCAGGTAAATCGACAAGAGGACTAGAGAAATCTATTTTAAGTTTTAAAATGGTTAAATTTAATAATTTATACACCTTGAATTAGCGCGGGTCAGTTGTAAGTGTGAATCCTTTGAAAGTAGGAGCCCATTGCGGGCGCATGCTACGATGCCGATCGACTAGTTGTATATATTAAGCATATTTCTGTATGATATAGGCTTACATATATCCTCATTTAAACGAACTTGAAAGAATGCATATATGAGCCGGATGTCACACATGACCATCCAAAAAAAAAAGACGTGTGGGATAGTTATATTACATTTTCAATAGTTCTTATACATTTTTGCAATTGACTTCTTCTTCTTCTTCTTCTAACCAGCTTTTTACTACTGAGCTGTCAGCTCTTTTGCAGACTGTGCCAAGGAAAAGTACTGTGCTTTTTTTTTTCAGTTGCTCAGCACTGCCATAAAGGGTGTTGGTTATGTTGGGTTGTAGTGGTAGTAGGGTCTGCCTAAGGTGGATTAGGAGGGGGCATTCAAAAAGGATGCAATTGACCAACAATTGAAGATTGATTGTGTATATTATTAGTTGTAGTAAAATATAGAGTTTGAAAATACTTACAATCTACTTTACAATGATAATGGTTATAATCACTGTGTACTTTTTTGTTATTTGTTATTCTAATTTTTTACGTCTCTCATTCAACATGGCGGTTAAACCAAATATAAACGGATTTTTCCGGTTTTACATCACTCTCTCTCTCTCAGTCTCTCTGTGGTATGTCACATCTCGAGAAAGGATCTTTTCTATCTGCAGCGTCCTGTCTCTCTTGCAACATGGCGATTAAACCAAACATAAACGGATTTTTCCGGTTTTAAATCTCTCTCTCTCTGTCACTCTCTCTCTCTCTCTCTCTCTCTCTCTCTCTCTGTGGTATTGTACGTCTCGAGAGACGATCTTGTCCCTCTACAGCTTCTTGACTAAAGAAGCCAATCCTTGATACGCTGGATAATCGGATACCCATTGTTTATATACACTGGCATTAGAAAAAAACAACAACTTCTGACAGATATTAATGAAAGCTTTAAGGACTGTTTTATTAAGTTTCTATAAATGAGAACTCAATTGGTTAGTAAAAAAAATTACAATGTCAGTAATGTAAGTCCTATCTTATCTTATACAATACAGTCAAGTAAAGTCAAGCATGCATCTTTGGAGGATAACCTAATAGCTAGCTATGTGTTTGGTATTTCTGATGCTAGAATCTTGATTTTCAAGTCCAACTAAAAAATGTCAGGGACGTAAAATTGATCACTAATGTTGCCAACTATGTAAAAACAAGAAAATATTATCTTATCTTATATTACAGACGTTACTTCAAAAGAGAACATAATTTAATGTGTCTATTTAGTCATGCTTGTTAATCGATGTCGGAAACTCTTCTTAGACCAGCCAGATTGACATTTAACTTCATATTTACGTACACATATCCTTTAGTCTGTTGAATCTTTGGGGGCATAACACAAGATCTGTTAACCATATTTCTCCATCCCTCTGTGTCCTTTGCCTTTGGTAGAATTTTATCACTAATAAGAGTTAACGTTCTTTGATATTCTCCTCCAATCGCTTTCTTTATCTTCCTCTTCATTTTCTTCCTGGTACTGTTCCCTGAAGGAAGCCCTGATGGCCTTGTGATATGACCACAGATTTTAAGTTTACGTTTTTGACAATATCTTTATAACTATCAGTCCATTGAATACATATGAATAATAACAATGTAATAATAATAGCATTAATAAATCTCCTGATCTTGTGGTATCAAGTCGTTAGTCGAACTAACCTGTGGCATTTTACGTCTCTAGAGACGATCTTTTCCCCTTGCAAGCTCTTGTGTGACTAAAGAGGCCGACCCCTGATACACAGCTGCGATCGCAGGTTGGGCATATGTAGTCACCAGGCGCCGTTGCACTTTCACCCTTCTTTCTGCTTCTGTTGTGTATGGCATCTGCAATCAAAGACCCCCTCTTTATGCTCTCTCTCCAAGTGGATCTAACAATACAACAGTATCGGCAACACTTTCGACACCGGTGCGTCTCTTCTTTTTTGTATCGACGGAGATAAGGTTGTAGTTGTTAATAGTTTGTAGTTCATAGTTTCTGATATTCTCTTTCAAAATACTAAAACCTGTCTATTTTTGCCTGCCTGTCTATTTTTAACTACCAGAGCGGACCACTTCAGGGGCCGATTTTGAGTTTGTGTTTCCATAGAAACTGTCTTTGAAACTTGTCTTCTATGCTTCTTATGTTGTCAGGTCACAGATATAATTGTGCAAAATTTCCCTTGATCCGAGTCTAGGTACCCATTAGATCTGGGTGGACTCAGGGGCGCCCAAGCATCCCGAAATAAAAATCCCAGCCTTCACTAGGATTCGAACCCAGGACCCCAGGTTTAGAAGCCAAACGCTTTACCGCTCAGCCACCGCACCACCTGTTACAAATATAATTGTGCAAAATGTCCCTTGATCCGAGTCTCTGGGTGTAAAAAAATCAAGGCGCACAAACTTTTTTGCAGACAGAGTAGACATAATTGTAAAAATGACATACAAAAGAAAAAAAAGAGTCTTTTTTAAAATGGCATGCACTTTTATTAAAGTTAAAAAGAAACAATCCAAAGAAACATTATAAATACAAAGACTAATAAAAATTTTTACAATAAAACAAATCCAACATAGATGAATTCTTACACGCAAACAATTATTGGTTAAAGAAGGCATATACATAGTGACTAACGTCTACTGTGTATTAGATACAATTAAAAACAAAGGTAAAAGATAAAGCTTGCATGGGGGAAATAACTGTATAGTAATGTGTCATATCTCTCAATACTGTAATATTTATTTCCTTTAGTATACATTTATATATATATATATATATATATATATATATATAAATATCACTAATGAATTAAATATTTGGTTTATCTTTTGATTGATACATGTTTTATCGTTGACATTGAATAATTGTACAAAGTTGACATTTATCGTTGACATTGAATAATTGTACAAAGTTGACATTTATCGTTGACATTGAATAATTGTACAAAGTTGACATTTATCGTTGACATTGAGTAATTGTGCAAAGTTTAAACTGGATCCAAGAATGGGAAGTGCAAGAAAAAAGTGTACGAGAACCCAGACAGACAGATGGACAGACAGAGTTGTTCTGGACACTATCTAAAATAACGAAATTATGTTTATCTATAAATCTACGTTGTGATTGTACGACGGACTAGCTTAATATATGGTATGGTGTCTAGAATAGGGGTTCTCAACCTGTAGGTCACGACCCCCTTAAGTGTCGATTGGCGATTTGCCAGGGGTCGCCTAAGACCATCGCATATATGGATTGTTACTGTCTAATCTTCTATAGCTGTATGTGTATGTTGGGGGGGGGGGCGGGGTCGCGACAGAATGGGGGATTGTAAAAAGGGGTCGCCGAGAATAAAAGGTTGAGAACCGCTGGTCTACAACATCATATAGCATGAAAAAACAATAAGGCTTAGACATTAGCATGAAAAGAAAAAAATATTACAAAATCTCTAGCTGATTAATGCGACACTATGCGTTCAATATTACAAGAAACGATATGTATGACCTAATGATTCCCCTTTAATCTTTCAATACATCAAGGACTTGAGCTCTGTTTCTTTTTTATAACTTCAATCTGTTTAACTAGCTCCTAAAGAAAAGGCAGAGAATGGGATATAACAAATAAAATTTAAAAAAAATACTATTTAAAAAGCTTACATTAAGTGTAATCGTTTCAAATAGATTGGATCAATCCTTTTAATTATATTCTTTCTCAAATTGTCCAAACTGTCTGGACATTTAGACAAAAAAATGTCTGTATGACCCACACGCCACAAGTTAAGCATCTCAAAACATTTCCATCACTACCAACTAGATTTAAACTTTTCTTATGTCGTTGAGTGACCTAACATCGAACAACGTGTTTTGATTGACCTTTCACCTTTCTCATGGCCTGAGCTTTTTACTTGACCTGCGCTTCCTGACTTCTACCTTCATATACAATACGATACATTCTACCATGCAATACATTCTATCATACGATACATTGTACCATACGATACATTCTACCATACGATACATTCTACCATACGATACATCCTACCATACGATACATTCTACAATACGATAAATTCTATCATACGATACATTCTACCATACGATACATTCTACCATACGATACATTCTACTATGCAATACATTCTACCATACGATACATTCTACCATACGATACATTCTACAATACGATAAATTCTATCATACGATACATTCTATCATACGATACATTCTTCCATACGATACATTCTACCAAACGATACTTTCTACCATACGATACATTCTATCATACGATACACTTTACCATATGTTGCACGTCCGGCTTACTGACATGTAGTCCGCATGCCAGATAATCATCTTCCCAAGCGACTTCTGTCTGGAGAGTTATGTACAGGAAAGCGCTCCCAAAGGCGGCCGATACAAGCGCAACAAAGACACCCTCAAGGGCTCCTTCAAGGAATGCGGTATTGACATTCATGGCTGGGAAGCACTAGCCCTAGATCGCTCCGCATGGCGAGAAGCTGTGAGTCTCGGAGTCTCAAGATTTGAAGCAAGAGGAGTGGCCAGTGCGATAGAGCGCGGGACCAACAGAAAGCAGAGAGAAGAAGCAGGCCCATCTGCAACTGACAAAACCCACCCATGTCACATATGCGGCCGGCTTTTTAAAGCGTGGATTGGACTTTACAGCCATCTTCGAGTCCATAGGAAATGAGAAATGTGCTCATCTTCGTACACGAACATCTTGACCATCTTCTCGTTTGAGACAACCGAGCGATAGTGTTTATTGTGGTGAGAGGTCAGGGGCGGTAATTCACACTGCCATGTTTAGTTAACCATGTAGATCTACTCTTAGCACTTTATTTTTCTTCGATTATAAGATTTTACAAGATCTAGATCTAATTGCATTGTCCTAGATCCATTGTACATGTTGGAATGTAAACTTTACCGTATGGTTTTCCCTTATACAGTAAGTCAATAGATTAAATTAATAGGTGAGGGACATTGCATAAATAACCCAATTAAATTCTGACCGTTTCGTATGCGCAGAAAAATTACGTAACAAAAACACCGATTAATAAGTTATTACTGAAAATAAAAATATAACGAACAATAAATTCATTTTTGGTAAATCAAAAAACATACTATATCAAAAATTGTCAAAAGCACTAAAGTCATTAAGCCAAAGCAACACACAAAATAATAGATATATCATATTCTTTAATAACACACTCACTTGTAAAGTCGTTACTCACAATACGATATGAACTTTCTTGTCAAGGGGAATAATACTATATTCCAATAACATACACATACACATTCATATAAACACAACGTCAACACAATCTAGTGATACATATTTATCAATGCCACTCTGCCAAGTCATTGGTTTTCCTGGCTGACTCAGGCAGCCCATTTCAATGTGCTGTGGTATGAGTTTGTATCATGCAAGATGCCATTCTTATCTTATCTATTACATACGTTACTTCAAATAAAGAAGATAATTACTTCCTACGCATTTAATATGTCAATCTAGTAATCCATGTCAATCATTGCTAAGTCGTTAATTCTCCTGGCTGATTCAGACAACCCGTTCCATTCTCATTCCTTGCTCCCTCTAGGCTTGGACGTAATAATCTATATTTCTGAAGGAACCTCCAACGTATGAGAAATGTTTTGATTCATGTATGTAACCTAGTTCACTTTTTCTGTGTTTTCTGAGTTATTGTAACATTCTATTGAAGACAAGCATTTTGCTAAACATTACCTGCATCACTGTGTCATATGGACTCTTGCCACTGAAATCAAAGTATAACCTTTGACCCAGTATCAACCCGAGCCAACCGTCTGGTCTGTAGTTTGGTGTCACTTTCACGATGAGGTAGTCTTTTTTTAGATTCGAGGTGTATTCTGCTTCTGAAAATTTAGATGAATATGATGAGCATGCATATAAGGTAATTCTAAGAATATAAAAATTTAGTATTTAAAAAAAAAATAACAATAAGAACTTGAGACAGGGCCGGCATAAGGTACTTGGGGGTCCATATGAACTATAACAAGAAATATACTTTTTCTTTGAAATTATAATTTCTCTTTAGTAACAATTTGATGCTGCCTAATGTGACAACGAAGTTGATACTGCCTAATGTGACGGCAAACTTGATTCTGCCTAATGTAACGGCGAAGTTGAAGCTGCCTAATGTGACAAGGAAGTTGATGCTGCCTAATGTGATGGCCAAGTTGATTCTGCCTAATGATATGGCGAAGTTGATAGTGTCTAATGTAACAAGATAAAGTTGTCTACTATGACGGCAAAAAATGATGCTGCCTAATGTGATGGTGAAATTGATGCTGTCTAATTTTATGGCGAGTTGATGCTGTCTAATGTTATGGCGAAGTTGATGCTGTCTAATTTTATGGCGAAGCTGATGCTGTCTAATGTTATGGCGAGTTGATGCTGTCTAATGTGATGGCGAAGTTGATGCTGTCTAATGTAATGGCGAAGTTGATGCTGTCTAACTGTCTAATGTTATGGCGAAGCTGATGCTGGCTTATGTAACAAGTTGATGCTGCATAATGATATGGCGAAGTTGATAGTGTCTAATGTAACAAGATAAAGTTGTCTACTATGACGGCAGAAAATGATGCTGCCTAATGTGATGGCGAAGTTGATGCTGTCTAATGTGATGGCGAAGTTGATGCTGTCTAATTTTATGGCGAAGTTGGTGCTGTCTAATGTTATGGCGAAGTTGATGCTGTCTAATGTTATGGCGAAGTTGATGCTGTCTAATGTTATGGCAAAGCTGATGCTGCCTAATTTAACAAGTTGATGCTGCCTAATGATATGGCAAAGTTGATAGTGTCTACTATGACAGCAAAAAATGATGCTGCTTAATGTGATGGCGAAGTTGATGCTACCTAATGTAACAAGTTAATGTGGTCTATTGTGACGGCGTAGCCGATTCTGCTTAATGTGATGGCGAAGTTGATGCTACCTAATGTAACAAGTTAATGTGGTCTATTGTGACGGCGTAGCCGATTCTGCTTAGTGTGAGGCGGCTGGTGAGTAACAAAATGTAATAAATCTTTGCGTTGTAAGAACTCCTCATTTGATTATCTTTTGCGTTTTGATGCACAAGACTGACAATTACATTCCGACAGGTGTCTTTTAACAAAAGTCGTTTAAAAAGTAGATCTATACAAAGAGAGTAAGAACTTGATTAATAGACATATAGATATGCAACTCTACTATGTTTGGGATTTGATTTTGAAAAACAACAACATAACTTTGATCCTGTTAAAGGCCCCCACTCTAAGCGGTTGTCTAGTGTGCCCATGCCTAATGCCGGCCCTGATTAAGACATATAAAAAGTGTTATAACATATTTTGAGCAGTAAACTATTAAGAATATTTTAGTACCCATTTTGCAGTTGGCGCTATCTTTGTATTTCTGAGAGATGCACATAATAACAAGGGAAGAATTTTCAACAGCTTGGGACATACTATCTAACAAATTGGATTCAATCTTCTCTTTATCTATCCACAAGTTATAGCCTAGTCTCTGTGGAAATAGATCTAACAATTATAATGCATAGTTTTAACAATAAAAAAGAGGTATGGTATATAGTTTGTGACAACGCAAGAATAATATTATTTTTTTCTTGATAAAAAAAAATAGTTCTAGATAGCTCATATACCTTAATTATATTTTTTTAAAGCGATTAGTATCATGCATGTTTAACGTTCAAGGCATAATCTGAATTAGAAAATTAAATATCTATATATCCCTCTCCCATTATAAATGTTTGTAAAAATGGAATTGAGTGGTTAATCCATACGGTTGAAAGTCAAATCATGACTTTTTTCCTTATTTTAGTCAGAGAACCTAGAATATATATGAAATAGCAAAGATCCTCTTTAGTAAAGTAAAGTAAGTAAAGTGTCCCCTTCAGACCTTGCGATCTATGGGGCAGATGATGTTAAGGTCATCTGTTTCTTTGGCCAACGGTTAACGAGCAGGGTGTTATGTGGCCAGGACAACGACCAACCGCCTTTACTTTCCCCAACTAAAGTCAGGTACCCATTAGAGCTGGGTAGACTCAGGGGCGCCCTAAAAATCCCGAACTTCAAAATCCCAGTCTTCACCGGGATTCGAACCCAGGACCTCAGGTTTGGAAGCCAAGCGCTTAACCATTCGACCACCGCGCCCCCTAAAGATCCTCTTTACTATTGAAATATTTACAAGGCTAATATTAACTCACTCTGTCTGACAGTCTGGTCAAAAGTCTGTACACGTTTTTTTTTTCCACCATCCAATCTAGGATAAAGCTGACATTTTTGCACAATTATTTCTTTTACCTGACAACACAAGAATCCATTTAAAACATAAACCTATTAGTTGATGAACTGTTGGCAATGAATTATTTTCTTTGGTATCTCAAACAAGACAAAGAAATAGTACTTGTCTGAAGTGGCGGTATAAGCTGAATTAGTTCCCTTTATAGATTTTCGTCTGAGGCTTAGTGAACACAAACATGAAATAGAAACAATAGATAAATGAACACATCTTCCATGATCATAGAATACTCGCTAGCAGAGAGGTTACCGCGTTGGCTGCTTTAGCCCACAGGTCGTTCCTTTCTTAAAATAAATTTAAAATACAATCACCCAGATATCCCCCCTTCCTCCCCCCCCCCCTTTGTCCAACTAGTCAAGACAAGTGACAGGGTCATAGCATATTGAGAAAGGCTACCTAGTCGGGCAGTGCTCTCGCTGGACTGTCGTTCGGATTTACCGAAACAAGTAAAACATGTGTATACTGAATAATTTTAGCCCACACTTTCGAATTCAGGTCGTTCCTTTTTTTTTTTTTAAGAGAGGATTTGAGCCTATCGGGTAATCACTAAACTAAAGTTGAATGAAGATTTAGTTAAGGTACATTTAAGACGCCAAGAAACCTCATGCAAAGGTTAAGTAGAAAAAAAAAAGCTCAAATGCCCGGTGTTATGGTATTGTTTTCATAAATAGATGTTCATTACCTTTAAAATGTCAAGCGCAATTTTACACGATCTTTACTTCACCATAAGTAAAAGATGGAATATTGGTATAAAATTATCTTTAAAAAAATACCTTAAAAACGGTCTAATGTATGACTACTTAAAATCTAGATTAGGCATATGTGTTCTAATCCTTAATACTTACTTGAAGACTGTGGTAGATTTTGTGTACAATCTCTTTGTCAGCGTGGCAGTAGCTAATCATTATGTGCTGATTATTTCCTGAGGAGTTTGTTTTAAAAAGGATAAACACGTCTGCATTGTGATCAAAGAAAGCCTAAAAAAAAACGAACCACTCATTCGAAAGCTTTATCTCATAGACTTAAAAATAATATATCTAGACTGGAAACCGGGAAAAATTTGCTATCTGCGATTTATCGATTAACAGATTTCCAGGACCTACTGTTAAATCGACAGGTGGCTGCAGGAAATCTGTTATAATTTATAAAATTGTTTAATTTAATAAATTACAACTAAAATACAATACAAATACACATAAAATTAGCGCGGGTCCTATAAAAGTGATGGGCCCACTGCGGTCACATAGGTTGCAGTGTCCTTAGGTTGGCCCTGCAAAATAGCGGCGTATGGTACGCTGCCGGTCGACTACTAATATATACATACAAGTCTATGTTCTATCGATAGAGAGCTCTCCCATTAGAGAAAGCATAAAGAAACAAAAAGGGAATTAAAACAAAACTGAGTTAGAAAAAACAAAAGGATTGAGAAGCAAGGTGGATAAATTTGGTAAACAGAGACGAATGGTGGATGATGGAATACTAAAAGTTTGGCAGAGGAGAGGGGGGGATAAGGAGGAAAAAAACTAAATGTGGTATATGAATTACATTGATTAAGGTTATCTAGTACAAGACAGAAACCAATGGCGCTAAGGCGCTAGGAAAGAAAACATTATAAAATAGTTTTTTTTAACAAAAAATAGATACAGGTTTGTTTCGGCTGAAGGAAGCCAACAAGACAAATTTTCAAACAAAAGTATTCCCCAAACATAATTATTCGTATTAGAAATAAATACCTTCTGTAGCATTTGCTTTTGATCTGGCATAATGGATTTCCTGGACGGCTTTTTCAGTTTGTGTAGTAGGCCCTGTAAACACCAGTATCATAATGTTTTTATTAATTATAAGTTTTTAATATAAAAAAAAATGTTTCAATTTCATTAAAAAACAGTATTGTTTTATTTACGTTGCATTTCGGCTATTCATGTAAGCAATCAAAACATGTATTATGGAACTCGTTCGTTCTATTCATATTTCATTGGCCTCCTTCAGTCGTAGAACGACTATGGTTAATCTCGCACACTTCCTCGTGTGGCTGTAGAGCCCTATTTTGGAGAGACACTCCCGTCCACAAGTATTGCAGGTAGAGGTGGTCTTCGCTACAGTGGTAGAGGAGCTGGCCAGTTTCCGCGTTGTCCGTTTTTCTTCCAGAGCTGAGGCCCATGTTCTTTCGCTGTCCATAGCCTTCTTGGTCACTGTCTCTCTCCATCTGGTGCGGTCTAGAGCTATGTCTTCCCACTGGTCAGTATTAATGTTCACTGATTTGAGGTCGCGTTTTATAACATCTATGTAACGGAGGTGGGGGCGACCAGTTTTTCTTGAGCCAGTCGCAAGTTGTCCGTAGAGGATGACTTTCGGTATACGATTGTCCTCCATCCGGCGAACATGTCCAAGCCAGCGCAGGCGGCGTTGTCTGAGGGCTGTAAAGATGCTGGGCATACCTGTTTGTGCAAGGATCTCTGTATTGCATACTTTTTCTTTCCATAGGATTTTCAAGATCCTACGAAGACATCGCAAATGGAATGAGTTCAGTCTTCGCTCTTGCTTTGCGTAAGTGGTCCATGATTCACTGCCATACAGTAGCGTGCTCATAACGCATGCCTTGTAGACTTCCATTTTGGTCGCTGTAGTTAGCTTCTGGTTTTCCCAAACTCTTGACCTAAGTCTAGCGAAGGTCGATGCAGCCTTCCCTATACATTTTTTTATCTCCTCATCTAGAGGAAGGTCGTCTTGAATTGTGGATCCCAGATAGCTTTCGTATACCGAAAGTCATCCTCTACGGACAACTTTCGACTGGCTCAAGAAAAACTGGTCGCCCCCACCTCCGTTACATAGGTGTAATAAAACGTGACCTCAAATCAGTGAACATCAATACTGACCAGTGGGAAGACATAGCTCTAGACCGCACCAGATGGAGAGAGACAGTGACCAAGAAAGCTATGGACAGCGAAAGAGCATGGGCCTCAGCTCTGGAAGAAAAGCGGACAACGCGGAGAATGGCCAGCTCCTCTACCACTGTAGCGAAGACCACCTTTACCTGCGATACTTGTGGACGGGAGTGTCACTCCAAAATAGGGCTCCACAGCCACACAAGGAAGTGTGCGAGATGAACCATAGTCGTTCTACGACTGAAAGAGGCCAATGGAAGTAGGCCTACTAGTGGGTAATATTGCACTTTGCTGTTCGCATGGGAATGCGGTTAGTTTTGCGGGCTCATTTCATTTCCTAGCCCGTCTACTCCAATATATTGTTATAAACCTGGTGGTGGCACAGACGGGGGAGTAGTGGTGTGTGTAGTCAGCCGACACAAATAGCCCCAGGCCAGACGAGCGGTCAAGCGTGACGAGTTACGACGGTCAGCTGAGAGAGTCAGTTCGCGAAAAATGGTAGATAAATTATGCATATGTCGACTTTAAACTGACGTTATTATTTCTCTTTCTTCAGGCACTCTGGGTGGAAGTACAGCCATTACTACTATCACCGGTCTTGGCACTGGAGAGGTGGAAGCATGTGCATAAGAATCTTTTCTTTCTTGCTTGGTGTCGTCACTGGTGTGGTAGTCAACCAGCGCTATCGCGCTCCTGAGGCACCTGCGCCGTGCTGCTGTAAGAGAAGGACTCCATCCGAATTAGACAATGATTTAAAACTAGATGACTTAGAGATAATAAAAGAATCAATTGAAAATATGAAGGCTCTGGAAAGGCGGCTACAGGAGGAATCCGCCAAAAGAAGATAGTACTCCAACATCCTGATAGTACTGAAACATCCTGATAGTACTTCTGCATCATCATAATACCTCCACATCCTGATAGTACTCCCACATTTTCATAGTATCCCCTCATCCTATAATACAAAACCAAAAGTAAACAAAACCAGACTTCATTTTCTCCTGATCAAACATCATACTGGGAATAAAAGAGACAATCTGGCAATAGTTATCTTCACTCATTCATACATAAGTTGTATATGAATGTACATGAACAGGAGCGGACTGGATGCCGAAATCGGCCCGGCAATTTCTACACAATCGGCCCAAAAAAAATTTATTATATGATGGGCATCCTATTTTAAGTAACCGTGGTAACAGTGGTAACAGGCAGCAATGGTAGCGTGTATCAGTGGTGGCAGGCAGCAGTTGTAACGTGTAACA
>JADKLZ010079391.1:3453815-3474293 GCA_021533235.1 Biomphalaria straminea
AAAGACAGACAGGATGAAGAGTGAAGACCATCATCTCTACCAGGACCACCACTACCATGGACAGACAGACAGGATGAAGAGTGAAGACCATCATCTCTACCTGGACAACCACTACCATGGAAAGACAGGATAAAGAGTGAAGACCATCATCTCTACCAGGACCACCAGTACCATGAACAGACAGACAGGATGAAGAGTGAAAATCATCATCTCTACCAGGACCACCACTACCATGGACAGACAGACGGGATGAAGAGAGAAGACCTTCATCTCTACCAGGACCACCCCCACCATGGAACATCCGGACCATGTAATAGAAGTAGATATCCTTCAGAGACGCTGCAGATGGATAGGTCACAACCATCGCAAGCCTGCACCCAACATAACAAGGCAAGTTCCGACCTGGAACCCCAAAGGCAAGAGGAAGAGGGGACGGCCCAGGATTACATGGAAGCAGGTGCCAGGCAGATGGGCAAGACATGAGGACAGTTGGAGAGACTCGCCCAGAACCGAGATGCCTGGAGGAAGCTGGTTATTGGCCTATGCCCTAGAAAAGACAACAGTGAGAGATGAGATGAAGGAAAAATTAAAAGTATATGACTGCTAGAACTAGATTAGCCTACGAGATACTTCTTTAGCGCCAGTATACATAATCACTTCATTCAATGTATAGTTTTAATGTTTAATTAAATAAGAAAGCAATTTGGTACACAATTTAGATATACTTTATTTATTTCATGATGCATGATCTGGAATTGTCTAGATAGTTAATACACACAGTGTATTTCAATTGTTATAAATCTATAATTTTTAACTATTTAAGATTTACATCTATTCCTTTTCTCATTCGTAATTATAGACCCTTTAAATTTTTAGATTTTTAGAGTAGACCTATTCGTAATAGAATAATTATAGAATACCAAACCATGTCTGTTCTAGATCTAGACAAATGATCTAAAATCTAGATTAGACTAGTAATATGTATTCTGTTTGATATAGATTTAGATCTAGGCCCCAAATTTGATTTAGTCAATCCGCTTACCTAAATGAAAAAGCTCAAGTGTTGAAAATATTACTAGAGTGAAATAAATATTCATGTCTGAACGAAGACAAAATACAAAATGTGTGTGTAGCTTAAAATACTCTTTGCACATAAAATGACAGGAGCTTCACTTTGGTTCAAATGGCACACTTCACAATGATCCAGACACACACACACACACAGATTTAAATACTTATTTGTTGGTGCGCAAATGTGTGCAGCTCATAGACATATATAAATATAGACTGGCCTATAAGACTATTTTATGAAACGAAAATGTGTGAATTGCAATTGTGTGTACTTTATTTATGTCTATGAGTTTTGTTTAATCTCTAAGACTAAAGATCATGCAAATTTTTAAATTTTTCATAATTCGGAAATCCGAATACAATAGATATACATTTCTTCAAGTTACATGAAGTTACTTCCTTTTTCCAGTCTATATTTATTTATGTCTATGGTGCAGCTATACTAAGAAGCTGACGGCGCCTAAGCAGCTTGCAGCACAAAGTACTACCCCCATAAACATACATAAATATAGACTGGAAAAAGGAAGTAACTTCATGTAACTTGAAAACTTGTAATATCTATTGTATTCGGATTTCCGAATTATGAAGAGATAAAAAATTGCATGATCTTCAGTGTTAGAGATCAACAATATTTATCGACATAAAATAAAGTCATAGACATAAATAAATATAGACTGGCCAATAAGAGAGTTTTATGAAGCGAAAATGTGTGAATTGCAATTGTGTGTACTTTATTTTATGTCTAAAAAGTTTCTTTAATCTCTAAGACTGAAGATCATGCAATTTTTTAAACTTTTCATAATTCGGAAATCCGAATACAATAGATATACATGTTTTCAAGTTACATGAAGTTACTTCCTTTTTCCAGTCTATATTTATTTATGTCTATGACTACACCCTAAGAGATCCTGCGACGCATCTGACCCCAAACGCTCCTTTGGATACATCAGCTGCTTGAAAAGGGGGAAAACTGCAATAGGGCGACATTGTTCAGACCAACTCTAATGCCCAAGCGTTCATCTCATTTCCCAGAGATGATACAAAGTCGCTGTGAGACTCATAGGAATCACAATAATAAAAAGAAGCAAAATATTTTTCAAAATGATTATACAAAAAAAGCTTCTCAAAAGGGGAAGAACTGCGCCCTTAAAACTAGATCTAGGTCTATCAATTATGTACAAGATATTTATCTTAATGTATATCAAATAAAATAAATATCAATAGACCAATGAAGTATTTTTTTTTTAAATTGATACATGTTTTGTTGGTCCGATATAGAACTGTTTAAACTTCTAACTTGATCGGAGAATGCGTGAAAGAGATACAGCGTTAGCACTTATTTAAAGGGACTAAACCCAAATAATTTAGATATATATATACAAATACTGAAGGATTATTTTCCTTTGTTAGTATTTCAAAAAATTTGAAAAAATTATCAGACCAATAATTATTTGTGTAATTGGTGACTTTTATGTTTTGTCTATGTCAATGAATAATTGTGCGAAGTTACAACTTGATCCGATAATGGGTGTGTGAGAAATAATATCTACACAAAGTGAACAGACAGAAAAAGTAATAAATGCGCTTTTTATTGCTCTAGCTCACTTGTGCAATGACTAAATGTTCATTTCTTAAGGCATACTTTGTTTGCACTATAAATTCCTGAGATAGGGGCTTTGATCGCCATGGGATCACAAGCACAAAACAGAAAAATTGAGAAGCTACTTAGCCTTCTTCCCCTTTTAGAACTTGTGGTCTATAGGGCATCTGGAAGCGGAAAGCGTGGTCGAGAGGCTAAGTGCGGCTTGATCTTGGCTTGCTTGGCTACCTAGAAGGGGGCCCGAGGTTCGACACCCGACTCGGGCAGAGTTGTGTTTACTGAGCGCCCAAAGGCAGCACGGGAAACTAACTCCTAGATACCCCCTCCCCCCACTGGTCCACAAATGAGATTGGACCAAAGCGCTCTGAGCATGCTATAAGCATGAAAGTAGCGCTATATAAAAGCTATAATAATAATCTGATGTAAAGATTTTATCTTTCTGTGACATAAGTTTAACGAGGGTGTCATTTGGCCATTCGCCTTTACTTTTCCATTGCTTTAACTCATTAGAGTTACCGAAATTAAAAGATCCAGTCTTCAGTAGGATTCGTACCTGGGATCCCCTGTTAAGAAGCCAAGCGCTTTAACGTTAGGCCATCGAGCCTCCTACTTACTCTTGGTGTGACCAATATTAGAACCTCTAAAACAAAAGAAAAAAAATTGAATTGATGCAGAATTTCCACACAAAAAAAATTGATGTTTAAAACAAAATAACATTTGACTAGAGAAGCTCCATTAGTGAAATCTTTAAATTTAATGACACTTTTTATCTTATCTTATCTTATACAATACAGACGTTGCTTCAAAAAAGAAGATGATTACGTCCTACGCGTCATGCATTCAGCAGTAGCAGTTTATTTTGTGAAACATAAAAATATAGCCTAACAACATACTCAGAAAGACAAAGTTAGGACAAAGTTAGTAGTAATTTTTTATTCCATAAGTCAGGCCTATTTTGCAAGTGTATGGGAAGACAAAAGAATGGACGGTCCTGCCATTAAAAGAGGTTCTTACTAACGGGAGCACGTTATCCTGCCTCAACGTGGCGCTCTCGTGGAAACGGCTCACTAGAGGAAGTGGCTAGGCGAAAGGGTAACAAATATGACTCCCGTGGGGGTGCCCATGGGCGGAGGAGAGTCTTGCCCCTTCACGGTGCGGAGTTGAAAGAGAGCTCCCACAAGTCAGTCACAAATCTGTTCCTCAAGGGACCGTCTCATCAATGGCGGATTCTGCACAGTTAGCTTGGTACAACGAAGGTATATGGTGGAGGCCCCCGGTACCACCCAGTGGTATAGGAAACAGCAATGCCCTATAGACATTGACTCGGGTCGCTCCCAGACAGGCCTGTGGTCCGCAGGTTTTTTTTTTTTTTTACTGTTTGATATTTGTTCTCGGACGGATTCAGACAGGTTTTTTTTTTCAAACTTAGAGCTCGAAGAGCCTTCGGCTCAGCTCTTAGACTATCCACACGGTTCTAACTAAGGCAAAAGACAGGAGAGAAATGGAGAAAGACGGTCTACGAGTCTTGCAACGGTCAAATAGACAAAGCGATAGGTAAAGGTAATTATATTGAGCAGCCTATTTTTTTCGTAATTAATTTTCTTTCTTATTAGTATTGTCGTAAAATAGGGTAAATGAGGATGCATTTTCTTTTAATATTTTTTTTTGTCTTATCAAAGAAGGGGGTAGGGAAACTTCCGTTAAGCATTTAAAAAAATGTTGGATTTAGTCTAGATCAGAGAGGGCGCGGTGGCTGAGCGGTAAAGCGCTTGGCTTCTGTACTGGAGGTCCCGGGTTCGAATCCTGGTGAAGACTGGGATTTTTATTTCGGGATTTTCGGGCGCCCTTGAGTCCACCCAGCTCTAATGGGTACCTGACATTAGTTGGGGAAAAGTAAAGGCGGTTGGTCGTTGTGCTGGCCACATGACACCCTCGTTAACCGTTGGCCACAGAATCAGATGACCTTTACATCATCTGCCCTATAGACCACAAGGTCTGAAAGGGGAATTTTTTTAGTCTAGATCAGAACAGGATATGTCAGGGTATTCATTCCTAGTCTTCGGTCTTTGTTTCCCAAACTTTTGACCTGTGTATATTTTTTTATAACGCTGAGTACCCCTCCCCCCCCCCCCTTTTTTTTTTTTTCGATGTGCTGAGATGACAGATAATATGATTTTGTTCCCTGGATAATTTTAATCTGAGATGTTGTTCCACGTCTTATAGTCTGTTCTTTTTTCTGACTTATTGTTTACAAATGCTGAAAAAAAAAAAAATCTCTTATACTTATAAATATGAAACTGGAAACGACTAGATGTATTTCAGATACCAGAGAGTTAAAATGCATGATATTTGTAACCTTTTTTAAACCACACAAATGAAACTTATATTTTTAAGACGTGTAACAAATGAATATGGATCGAGATACTCAAAACCCGTAATTGGTGGGAAGAGTGGTCGAGAGGCTAAGTGCGACTTGAGCTTGGCTTGGCTTGGCTACCTAGAAGGGGGCTCGAGGTTCGACACCCGATTCGGGCAGAGTTGTGTTTACTGAGCGCCCAAAGGCAGCACGGGAAACCAATTCCTAGATACCCCCTCCCCCCACCGGTCCACAAATGAGATTGGACCAAAGCGCTCTGAGCATGCTATAAGCATGAAAGTAGCGCTATATAAAAGCTATAATAATAATAATATCTAAAACAATTATATAATACCATCTGGTACACTCATAACTATAAATCTTAAGAAATTATGTATTTAATAGTGAGATTAATCTGGGTAGATGTAGGCCTACAGTTCATAAACAGTGCTTAAATAAAATGTCATTTTATAGACCTTGAAAAACATCCCTATTCATTATACGATCTTTGTGAAATTTATTTTAAGATGTATAATAACACCGATCATGAATTTGTATAAATATAAAGTAAAATAAAATTAAAGAAAGTGAATTAACACTATATCTAGCTAGATCTATAGGAGATGTAGAACCAAGTCATCAATTCGGCCATAGGGCAGACTGGGCTCTATAGCTTTGGTCGGCAGCCAGTCTAGGAGACGGAAACTCCGAAATAACACCTACGGCTATCTGCTGTTCACAGCCGTCTCAGATTTCTGTGCCACTGTGGGCTGCATTTAGCTTAAAGAGTGGTATTGGTCTGCGCGAGCCGATTATCACTATAAAAATACTCAGCGCAGGCTGGAGGCAATACAGTATTTAGCCCGGAAATAATTTATTTTAATTTATTAACAGAACCTTATAGGGTAATTCTTAATGACATCAAGGGGCAGCCATCTTGTTACTATTTTATTATTGTTTATGTACCAAAGAAATCCCAAGATAGTGTCTTTAAAAAATATCAAGAATTAACATTACTTCTGTGTTTTTATAAACAGTGCAATTTTTTTTTACATTTTGACTTTGTGTCAATACAATACGTTTTTTGTTGTTCTGTCTTCTTTTTAATTGTTAAATATTGTCTATATCATAGTATATCTATTCTGAATTTTCAATGTTATTTTAATAATTTGTAATAGGCCTACCACTAAACAATATACATAGGCCCTATCTAATACAACTTAGACGTCAACTACATAGTTAACAATCTAAATTAAAGTAGGACTACAATAAATATCAGCACAGTTTATTACCAAAAATAAATTGACCTTTAAGAACCTTGTCATACCAATATATTAATTACTTCTAACAGTTAGATGATTGATACCGGTATAGCTAGATCTAGCATATTTTTTAGCTACAAAAATAAAAACCCAAATCTGAGAGAAAACCCAATATTTAATTTTACAGTCTAAACAATAACAAAGATGGCTGCCCCTTGAAGTCCCTCAGAATTACCAAAAAGTCTCCCCTTACCCATGGGGGTACACGTATCCCACTTTGAGAAACACTGGCCTAGGCATGGCTTTCGGTCTCAAATTGTCCGGAACATGTTCTAAATATAAAATCGTTATGGGAAAATCCGATTTGAACTGTTCACTCTGCCATTTTGATTTCCATTGTCTTAGAAGAAGAAGCTTAGATTATTAGCTTGTCCAATACATTTTAAAAGCAACGTTTTAACAGCAATAACAGGTAGGCAACAATAGCTGGTTTTCAATACATTCACTTTTAATGTATACAACTATTTGTGATTTATATTTATAGAGAAATACTTCAGAGGCGAAGTGAGCAAACTGTGTGCGCCCGGTGAGAGTTTCATAATTGTATAGTCCCCCCCCCCCGATTTCCCATGAACATTACATAGAAATATAGCCTGCGTGTGCCACCCCCTCCCCCTGATCCCCAGAGGTATTGGGAACCCCTTGTCTCCCTGTCTCACTACGCCTCTGAGTAATGGAGCTTTTCCATTTTCCTATAAATCCATTTTTTAAGCTGAAAGAAAGGGGAATAAGTTTCAAATAAGTTGTGATGTTACTTCCGGAGCGCTTGCTCGGCAGGCGACCTGATTACACTGTGACACAATCAGGATTTGTTTTCTGTTTTCTATCATTCCGTTCATATTGTGTTTATTGTGTTTCAGGGAATAAATATGTTTCTTGTTTGTTTAATTTTTTTTTTTTTTGTTTTTTGTAGTTTTTTTTTTTGGATTAATTTATTAGTGTGCATGTTAAAAATCCGTGTTTTAGTGGATAGCATAAATAATATGATCATCAATGAATCTATGTACACACCCGCCATCCTAGAAACAAATGGCCGATACATAATATAGTGTTAGATCACTAAATAACAAAATAGACAAACTTGATCGTTGCTGGACTATTTCTACCAATATGTGAAAGCTCACTAATCTGTATTACTGAAACATGGCTAAATGAAATTATTCCCGACGCATCAGTAGACTTGGATGCGTTTCTTTTGTACAGATCAGACAGAACAACAGATAGTGGCAAAACAAGAGGAGGGGGACTGGCCATTTATGTCAATAAACAGTATTGCTGTGTTGACAATATTTCAATCAAAACTACGTACGACCGATATTGAACTAATATGTAACAATCTCAGGCTATGCTGCCTGCCGAGGGAATTTGCAGGGATCTACGTCGTGCTTGTGTATATACCACCCACGGCCAACAGAGAGAGAGCGGCAGAACATATACTAGACAAAATCGTACATATAGTCTGGACTATGGGTTCTGATGCTGTCCGGCTGATTGTGGGACATTTGAATCATCTATCAATGGCTCAACGCTTGTCAACATGTAGTCAGTGTGTTGATTTTCCCACACGGCATGATGAGACATTGGACATGTGTTGTGGCAACATAAGGATGGACTATACATCTCGATCGTCATTCCAGTCCATCCAGTCACAATCTGACGACGCTGTTTTACTGCTACAAAGTTGTCAGGAGCAAACAGATTGGGACATGTTTGTGAACAACTGCCCAGACAGATAAACCTAACACAACTGTTAATTCACACATCCAGTTCTGTTAAAACAGTATTAAATGAAAGAAGAAAATTAAAAACATTCAGTAACAATAGACCCTGGATGACCAACATTATAAATTAACATTGTCATCATCGAGATGTGCATGGCATAGAAGACTATTTATAAGCGCTGGTTAAGAGTGTGTATGTCTTCTTTCATGTGTGAATGTTGTTCGTATATGCATTTATATTGTACAGTATTTACGCTGAGGTTGTCAATTTGTGGTCAAGAGAAATTTCCATTTCTTATCTTATCTTGTGAAACGGTGCACTAAATTTGTTCGGATCCAAAAACAGTCTTTTTCTAATGATTCATTTACTTGTACTAACCCTAAAATATGTAAATATGGAGATATTCAGGGCACACTATATACAAATAACAGGAGGTGTTTCATTCCACTAAAAAAAAGATATGTTAATGCCCATTTAACTTTTTTTATTATTTGGTCGCCCCCCATGGAAAATGATTGCTAAAGGAGCCCAGCAAGAGGTCTGGGATATAATGTATTAATGTTCCTTTCCCAGAAACCCGACCGAAGAGTATTAAACAATGTGTCAATGTGTAGTGTGCCTATGTGTAATGTATAAAAATAGCTACCTGGGTGCAAAGTTGTCTGTGACAAATAAGTTTCAAACTCGACTTTTTGAAAAAAATCGATATTGTAGGTGTTAGTCTGTCGTTTTACACACATGAACCATAAGAACGACTAATGACTTTCAAACTAACACAATTCAAACCTATTATAGTAATCGATCTCTATATAGATCTAAAACTAATTAAAAGTCAAACATAAAGTCATGCTTTAGTGAGGAAGGTATTTGTTGCGTCCCAAATGTTTCATTATTAAAAAGTTTTTTTTTTCGACCTTGCGATCTATATTGGGCAGATAATGCAAAGGTTATTTGTTTCTGTGAACTATGGTTAACGAGGGTGTCGAGTGGCCAAGCACATTTTAGAGAGATTACAAAATTAAATATCCAGTCTTCTCCAGGATTTGAACCCGGAACAGCCCTGTTTGGAAGCCAAGCGCTTTACTACTGAGCCTCTGGGCCTCCAAATGTTTTTGTTTCTTATAAGGATTTATCATTAGTAATTACATTTATTGGATAGGGTATGGTGGTCAGAGGCTGGGAAAAATAACTTAGGCATATACAAAAAGTTTTAGTTTCATTTTAGTTATAAACCCTTTTGAATATTAACAAGAAAAATATCATTATTACCAAAGTTTCAAAATTAAAACCATTATCCCTTACATTTAAAAAAAAAATAAAATCATTAGTACTATTTATTTCTCTTGTTTGAGATAGTGAAACAAAGTAATTTATAACCAACAATTAATTAGGTAATTGGTTAAATTTTTTATTGATTCTTGTCTGTCAGTTAAAAGAAACTATTTTTCAATATTTCAGCTTGATCCGACATTGGGTGTAGGAGAAATAACGTATACAAACTTTTGGTCAGACAGACAGACAGACAGAATGAGTTGAAATAAGCTTTGTAAAAAGAAAACTAAGTGAAAAGGAGGACAGCGTTCAATCGTTGCCATGTCTCTCAGTATTGCAAGACTCCACTCCCTTAGCTTAGTTTTTTTTTTCTATATAAGATAAGATTAATTAGTTACACCTAATTCATTATAAAAAATGTTTATATTTTTGTATTGATTGATGTGTTCTCTTTTACAATGTATACCTATACGAACTTTCTATTTGATCCGTGATTGAAATTGGGAGAAAAAAAAACGTGTTAACTCTTTCTCTCCATAAATATTTTTCTCGTTCCGATAGAATTATTTATTTTGATCATTTTTATTTCACTATCTTGTAAGGATTGAACTTCAGTAACTTTTTTTGTAGATCAGAAAATGTTATATTTGGTTATTGAAATGTAGGTTAATGCATGCCCCTGTTTCATAACACAAACTAAAGTTTACAACTCTCAAAATCAAGTTAGTTTTATTGGGGTCAAATCAACATTGGCATCGTTAATTAGAAGAGAAAGAGTTAAAAGATTTCGCTCAGAGAGTTGGTTGTTATAAGCTTAAAGAAAAATTAGTCTGTTATTTAATCAAACTTATTCTATAATTTACTTTTTTTTTTCTTCTAGTGATATCGCAAGAATCAAAGGAATCATGCCACCAAGGGGTAAATTAAAACCACAAGATGAGACTCGTATCCGAAACAATTACGTGTTATTAAAGAATGAACTAGACGCCTTAAAGATCACGGACTTTCTTTATCAAAAGGATATATTAGACAGAGATGATATTGAAAGAATCGAGTCCGGGAGAACTACTTCGGAAAGGAATGAAATCCTACTGAAAAGAATATTACAAACAGGTCCGAATGACGCCTTTGACATATTTTTAGAATCCCTGAAAGCAGATTATAGTCATCTGTATGATGCACTTGTTAAAGGTTAGTTTTTGTTTCCAATGTGTAACATAATAGTATTATATGTACATTTGCACACTAGCGCGTCAGTTCAGCACCGCTGGTGTTTACGTAATAAATGGAGTTCCTAATATGTCTTCCTCTTAAACACTAGTTTGTTATTTGTGTAATACAAACATTCTACATGGTGTCAGATGTAAACTTAAAAAGCTGTCCAGACAAAGGTTTTTATTAATCTAATAATGGCTTCTTTTTATTTTGAGCAACCAATCTTGAATTGGAATGCTAAAGATCTGTATCAAGAGTTTTTAAGATTCCAACAGCAGGTGAGCTTTTGTTTCAAAGGACCGTTAGCTGGTGCCGATAGTAAACAAAAAGCCGGATGGCTGGGAATGTGGATAGGTCAACAAGGCCGTGAAGTTTACAAAACTCTGAATATTACAGATAGTGAAGAGGGAGATCCGCAATTGCTATTAAAGAAAATAGAAGACTACATAAGGCCAAGACAAAATAAAAGAGTGTCTAGATTTAGAGCACATCAGAGAAAGCAGATAGAAGGAGAAAGTTTTGATAACTTTGTTAAAGACCTAAAGCTTCTCATTATGGACTGTGAGTATGATAATCCAGATGATATGCTTATTGATTTAATCATTAGTGGAGTCATACACGAAAAGGTACAATTAAGACTTCTTGATCAGGGACAGAAGTTGACCCTTAGCAAGGCTATAGAAATTGGACAACAATATGAGATGTCGCAAAGCCAAGTGAAAATGTTTAGGGGCCAAGAAGTTCTAGCAATCAAGAGACAGTCACACAATGTACTCAAGCAAAAGTCTAAAGACAACTCAGAAAGGCTATGTAGTAAATGCGGCAAGAATCATGAAAAAGGAAAATGTCCAGCAATAGGAACCACATGCAATTTCTGCAAGAAGAAAAACCACTGGTATCAAATGTGCAGAAAAAGACGCAATGTTAATCTGGTAGAAGATAACAGCCACAGTGATGAAAATATTGTACCTATTAGCACTGCAAGTAGCCAGTCTAAGAAGGGTAAAGTTGAGAACATCAATCTCATTGAAGACAAGTGGACTGTAAAACTGGTCGTACATGGAAAGACATTGGTTTTCCGAATCGACACTGGAGCAAGATGTAACATTCTTGTCAAGTCAGAGTTTGAAAAGCTCAAAGACAAAGTAAAACTTGGTTATTCAGCAAAGTCACTCAAGTCTTACACTAATCATGTTATTAAGACTTTAGGAGCAGTGGTGCTACCTTTGAAGAATAATACCCGAGAGATGAAAACAAGGTTTGAAGTAGTAGACATTTGCCAAGAGAACATTTTGAGTGGTGACACTGCAGAATGCTTAGGACTACTACAACGAACTATTACACAGGCTTGTGAATCTACAGATGATTCAGTGCATATGATCTCTGTAAGTGATTCGAAATACAGTGAAATTCAAGTATGTACAAGCAAGGAACTTTCAATGCTTCGGGAAGTAATAATGACTGGTTGGCCAGACACAAGAAGCGAGACTCCAATTGAAGTCAGGCCATACTGGGATTCAAGAGACCAGTTATCAACTTCGGATGGTATCATATACAAAGGTCTGAGAATTGTCATGCCACCAAGCTTACGTAAATACATGCTGAATCTGATTCATAAGACTCACTTAGGAATAGTGAAGTGTAAGCAGCGAGCCAGAGAAGTCATGTATTGGCCAGGCATGAATGCAGACATTGAAGTGACAGTTAGGGACTGTAGCAGGTGTGCTGAACATCAGAATCAAAATGTATCAGAACCGCTAATGCCTACCAAGACACCAGACCTACCATACAACATGGTTGGATGCGATCTGTTTAACTTTGAGGGGAAAAAGTATGTTCTTCTAGTTGACTACTTCTCAAAGTTTATTGATGTCAAAGAACTGTCACAGGAAACTACAACAGATGTCATCGAAGCTATGAAGAGTATATTCGCATGCCATGGGATACCTAGAAGACTAAGATCAGATAGCGGACCACAGTTCTCTTCTAGAGAATTCCTGAATTTCTGTAAGTCATACGGAATAGAGCATGAAATGTCGAGTCCTCATTTTCAGAGTTCAAATGGCGAGGCTAAAAGAGCTATTCAGACAGTGAAGAAACTGTGGAAGAAAAGCGAAGACAAATTTATGTCGCTATTAGACTACAGAACTACTCTACTGACCAATATTAATTTGTCGCCAGCACAATTACTCATGGGACGCCGACCAAGAAATCTGTTACCATCGAGCGAGGAAATACTCACACCTAAGACACCAGATCTCAAGGTGGTGAAGAAACACTTTGACTCAGAGAAACAGTCTCAGAAACATTATTATGACAAGAGGAAAGGTGTTAAGAGTCATAATCCACTACAAGACGGAACGGCAGTCAGAATGCAACTTAATTCAAAGTGGAAACCGGAACAATAGTTTCGAAGCATTCTAAGCCTAGATCATACAATGTCAAAAGTGGAAATCAGGTCTACAGAAGAAACAGAAAACATATCCGAAAGTCTTCTGAGAAAGCGAATAGATATGACAATAATTATGACTTTCCAGATGACATGTCAGAACAACTGGAGCCACAACATCTAGAGAGTCCAAGATTACAAACTACGCTAGATATTGAGCCACCACTACACACTGCTTCTTCTAGCACCTCTAGACCTCATGAACCTTACGTAACACGCTCAGGCAGAGTAGTTAACAGACCTAAGAGACTTGATCTGTGAACTTGATTTGTGAATTGACTTTTTAGTTGACTAGTTTAGTTTGTTAGTTATTCTGATAAATAGATTTTCTAAATTAAAGAAGAGAGATGTAACATAATAGTATTATATGTACATTTGCACACTAGCGCGTCAGTTCAGCACCGCTGGTGTTTACGTAATAAATGGAGTTCCTAATATGTCTTCCTCTTAAACACTAGTTTGTTATTTGTGTACTACAAATATTCTACACAATGTATGAAATATTCAATGGGTCAATGTCTTGTGTTGTCAGGTAAAAGAAATAATTATGCCAAATTGTCTCAGTAAACAGGTCCCAAATAGTGTTGATTGAATCAACTGAGCTAACCAACCATACTTTTGGTTTAGATAAAAGATTCACCTTTAGCTAGCAACGTTTAATCACTTTCTACTTTCCATGTGCTTTTGACAAAAACAAAATTTAATAAAATACCCAGAAAGACACAAAGATAAAGGCACATTTTTCGTCCCATATGCTAGGACAAATCTGTATAAATACTAATTCTTCTCTAGTGCTATTAAATCATTGAATGGGTCGGCTGAGCTAGCAAGATAAACCAATGACTTGGCAGAATTCAAATCATTGGTTAACATGCATAACTAGATGCAGTGACGTCTGTATTTTGATAAGACAAGAAGAAAGTGTGGTAGTAATATCCTTCGTATAATATAGTTTACATTAAAAATTAAATCTATCCTAATAATCTCTAAATTAAATCTGACTGAGCAATCAGCAGTCTGCCTGAATTTGCCAGAAAAATCTCTGTCTCTAACATCCTTTATTAACTGTGTTTGCCTGAATTTGCCAGGAAAACCTATGTCTCTAACATCCTTGATTTACTGTGTTTGCCTGAATTTGCCAGGAAAACCTATGTCTCTAACATCCTTGATTAACTGTGTTTGCCTAAATTTGCCAGGAAAACCTATGTCTCTAACATCCTTGATTAACTGTGTTTCCCTGAATTTGCCAGGAAAACCTGTGTCTCTATCATCCTTGATTAACTGTGTTTGCCTGAATTTGCCAGGAAAACCTGTGTCTCTAACATCCTTGATTAACTGTGTTTGCCTGAATTTGCCAGGAAAACCTGTGTCTC
Source organism: Biomphalaria straminea (assembly GCA_021533235.1). Taxonomy (NCBI): domain Eukaryota; kingdom Metazoa; phylum Mollusca; class Gastropoda; family Planorbidae; genus Biomphalaria; species Biomphalaria straminea. Next base: position 3,468,196 of record JADKLZ010079391.1, read on the forward strand.
TAACATCCTTGATTAACTGTGTTTGCCTGAATTGGCCAGGAAAACTATGTCTCTAATATCATTGATTAACTGTAGAAAGGATTCGTACAGTGAAGCGTTTACGTCCCACGATGACCTGCTAACTACGGTCAAAAAAATGCAAACCTAAACACTCTATGGCCATATTACAATAATACAAGATGCTCATGGCTATCAAAGACAGTAGCAGGTAAAAGAAGAAGATTCAGTCAGAGAAAGCGGTTGATAGACAACAACATTAAAGAATGGAAGGGCCTGTCATTGAAAGACGTTCTATCTAAGGCGAAAGACAGAAGTAAAAAAGTAAAGTTCCCCTTTCAGACCTAGTGGTCTATAGGGCAGATGATGTAAAGGTCATCTGATTCTGTGGCCCACGGTTAACGAGGGTGTCATGTGGCCAGCACAACGACCAACCGCCTTTACTTTTCCCCAACTAATGTCAGGTACCCATTAGAGCTGGGTGGACTCAAGGGCGCCCGAAAATCCCGAAATAAAAATCCCAGCCTTCACCAGGATTTGAACCCGGGACCTCCAGTACGGAAGCCAAGCGCTTTACCGCTCAGCCACCACGCCCTCTAAGACAGAGGAATGGAAAAAGACGGTTGACAAATGTTGTGTGGTGCACCAACGGTCCAACAGAGATGAAGGTGACTAGTTTGAGACATGGATACATGGCACTTTAGAAAGAACCTCTGTAACTTACCAAACAAGATGAGATACACCAGGAGTTATCAACCTGTGAGTCGCGACGCTTTTGTCGCTCGATTGACATTATGGCAGGGGGCTGATTAAGATAATCGAAAATATGTTTTTTTTTCGTCACTTCTGACATGCTAAACTTGTCACATATATTTTTATTTTTTTTTGCATTAAATTTAGGTTAATATTTTTATTGTTATTCCAGGATAGATGTTACAGAAAACTGAATCAGAAATTATTTCAAACATTTTAATTGCCGCAGCAGTAATTTGTTTTACCAACGTTAGTAACATGTAGTAAAACTTATAGTAAATCTCTGGACTGTTGTCTGTAAGGTCAAGAGTCAGCATTAATAATCATTAATTTATTAAGTTTTTAGTGAAGTATAAGGGCTAATTCATAATAATTACCATATATATAGGCATATATGGTTATATGGTCATATCGTATACAGTGTAATATATTTTAAATGATAAACTAACTGACACGTGACATGAAGTGTTTTGGTTATGTTCGCAAAAATGTGTAATTACCCGTTGAAAAAAAAGGCACGATTTCCATTATAAATTTGTTTTCTTTTTTTTTTACATGAATCGATATATTCCTCAGTTTTAGGGCTGGCTGACAGCAGGGCAGCTTTCTTTTTCATTCTCTTGGCCGATGCAGCTTCATTTCTTTTGCATTCAGCAAAGTTCGTACCAGCACGCACAGTCTGTCTCCATGCTGTTCGGTCTTGGGCTATCTCCTCCCACATGCTTTGGTCGATGCCCGTTGCCTTCATGTCTCGCTTGCAGACATCTCTGTAAGTTAATCTTGGGCGGCCTTTGGGTCTGGCTCCCTCTGCTAGCTCAGCGTATAGGATGTCTTTCGGGATTCTTCCATCCGGCATGCGCGTGACATGACCCAGAATTGGCTTGATCAGCCACTCCAGATTCTGCCCTGTTTCAAAAGCCAGTGACTCATCTATGCGCATCCATTGTCTTCCGAGACAGAAGGATATATCGATATATATTTTTATAAAAATCGAAAGAAAAGAAACATTTCTTTCTACATTTTAAGTTTAATAAAAACATTATGATAAATATGTTTACAGGACCCACTACACAAACTGAAAAAGCCGTCGAGGAAAGCCAGCGTGCTAAATCCAATACAACAGGAGGTATTTATTTATAATTACAGCTTTTATTTAGTTTTTATATAGCGCTACTTTCATGCTTATTGTAAGCTCAGAGCGCTTTGGTCCAATCTCTTTTGTGGACCAGTGGGAGGGGGGGGGGACTGGTGGATATTTTCCGTGCTGCCTATAGGCGCTCAGTAAACACAACTCGAGCCTTGAGCCCCCTTCAAGCCGAATTCAAGCGTACTTAGCCTCGCTTCCACATTTCTACAATGAATATTCACATGTTTGGTAAAAACTTTTGTTTACATTTTTGTTTTGTTGGCCTCCTTCAGTCGTAATAAATCTTTATCTCTTTAGCTTGTTAAAAGTCAATTTATTTAATGTTTCTTCCCTCGCGCCGTTGCGTCATTGGTTTCTGTCTTGTATTAGATTAGATCAGGGGTCTCAAACACGCGGGCCGCATGTGGCCCGGCGAACCTATTTTTGTGCGGGCCGGCGTCCACGTCCACGAATTTAAAAAAAAATTGATAAAATTTACAATGACCACATATAAGCAATGAAATGGTTTACAACTGCACAAATCAGTAAATGAGGTGTCACTGTCATTTCTAACTGATTTAGAAACGGAATACGGAGAGTTGCTGTATCATACGGAAGTCAGATGGTTGAGTCGTGGAAAAGTGCTGCAGAGATTTTTTGAACTGAGGCGGGAAATGGCATTGCTCATGGCAATGAAAGACAGAGACATACCTCAGCTCAGTGACCAAATGTTTTTGTCGGATCTTGCTGACATCACGAAACATCTCAATGCACTCAATTCACAACTATAGGGCACATAGCAGCTGATGTTTGAACGCATCAAATCATTCAGATGCAAGCTGACCTTTCATACCACTCAGCTGGAAGATGAAAACCGGACTCATTTCTCTTTTCTACAGAGCATAACGGTTGAACCACAGCGCCTGAAAGAATACGTAGACATCCTCTCCAGACTACTGAAAGATTTTGAACACCACTTTCAGCAATTCACTGCTCTCGAACCACAGTTTTTCTTGGTGCTATTCCGTTCGCAGTTGACATGAAAAACGTTCCAGAGGAAGTCCAGATGTAAATACTGGACCTGCAGCGTGACACTGTTCTAACGCAAAAATACGCTGATGTTGGCGTTCCAGATGTCTACCAGTTTCTTCCCAGATAGAAGTCTCCAAACTTATTCTGCGCAGCCGCTAGAATTCTAACGATGTACGTTTGCGAACAGTTTTTCTCCAGAATGAAGATCAACAAAACAGCATCACGATCAAGACTGACTGCTGAGCATCTGAGAACAACCTTGCGGCTTGCCACTACATACGACTTCAGGCCTAACGTCGATGGTCTGGTCTCTGCCAAACTCTCTCAGCTGAGTGGACAGAAACGTGACTGACGAGTCATCTTCAGTAGGCCTAGTAATTATAGTTGTTTTTTGTTTGGGAACTACAGATTCTGCTTTTCTATTAGTGACAGAGACAACGTCAACTTATTTTAGTAAACTAAACTGCCTGTGCGTTTAATAAACTACACTATATGTCATTAATAATTATAAAAACGTTATTTTAGCATTTAACTGCAGTGACAGTAGTGTTCGTAAAATTTAATGAAAAAACATTCTCATTTCGTGGTGCGGCCCGCTGACTGGTTGTTACTTTCCACTGCGGCCCTAACGATGATATGAGTTTGAGACCCCTGTACTAGATTATAACATTATAAATGAATCCCAAACTATAAGTATTGTACCCAAAGTTATCTTGATGTAACGGAACTTGTTATTAAAATTTCAAACACGGAACTCTTCTGTTTCAGCGTTCGAATCCCCCCCCCAAAAAAAAAAAAAAAAAATTATTCTTTGATTTTAAAACTTAAGAAAAATACTTTAAAATAGTGTTTCATAAAGCAACCACTTTTATCAGTTCAATGTCTAGGACATCTTCGCCCACGTTTATTTCAATCGTTTGAAACATCGTATAATTAATTTCCCAGGTAATCATGGGCTGTCTCTGTCTGCTATACCCTGGATGTTTGAGTACTTACGTTCAAGGGAAATAACCTGTCTTCAGTATTTGCCTTCAAGAAACATGACCTGTCTTCAGTTTTATCAAACAAGTCTAGCTGCTGGTTATCTCTCTCTGCACAAAAGCCTTGTTCTTGATATGGTTGTAATAAATGCACAAGCACCTTAGATCAACTTTATCGGTAATTTACGACATTTAGTTTTCACCCTTCCTTTTCCCTCTCCTACACCACATGGTAATTATTCTATCAGCCCATTTACCTCGATTTAACCTAATTTTATCATCCTTTCCCCATAGTTATGTTTTAACCCAGCACAAATATAGTTTCTTTGTATTACTTTACTAGTCGATCGGCGGCGTAGCATACGCCGATATTTTAATAATAATAAAAATAATAATAATTTTGCAGGGCTGGCATATGCAACCTATGCGACCGCAGTGGATCCCGCACTTTCATAGGGCCCGCACTGATTCTAGGTGTACAAATTAAACCAGTTTATAACTTATAACAAATTTAACGCGACCTCCTGTCGATTTACCAGGAGCTCCTGGAAATCTCCTGAAATTGCAAAATATACGAAATATCCGAAAATTATTAAAAATCTTTTTGAAAACTCATACAAATCTCCTGAAATCTATAGAATAAAATTGTCATTTTGGGGTGTCATTCATTATGCAAACGCCAATCCTAAGAGCGATAAAAAAACGACATTGAGGAATGCACTGAAAGAAGCTTCTCGTGCCTCAAACTAATAAAGAATTACTTGGGGCAAACAATTCTCCTATATAGATTGAAACTTTTAGTAATTCTTGCTACTCAGCGTGATCTATGTAGAAAACAGAATTCTTATGATATACTGTATGACTTCGCTACACGCAAGGCTTGTGTATAATTCTGTATGTAGTAAAGAATACACAAAATGCAGAGACGAATATATTTTCTAATACTAATTCTTAATTTTTGCTTATTTTCCTTATCCCTACCCAAACTTAGCCCCGCGAAATCCGTTTCGCATACGGCCTCACAACGGTTGAGTCCGGCCCTGCTATTTAGTAACGGCTGAATACAGAGTAGATTACTTATTATCCCCCTCTATCTTTTTTTCGCCGCTAAAACTACGTGAGGTAGGAATAAAAAGAGTGATCTTTCCATGACTTGTTGGTCACAACGGTTAAGTCAGGCGCTGCTATTTTGTGACGGGTGAATACTACTTGTTCTTCCCCCTTTTTTTTCGTAGGGTAACTCTTGTCCGACTTTCAGAAATAATAAAGTGATCTTTCCTTTACTTCTTGTCCAAACTCTTCAGCCATGAAGAGAATTATATATATAGATGCTTTCACTATTGTGAGAACTCTCTATAGATGAAGCTTTTGAATGAGTCGTTATTTATTTAGGCTTTTTTTTTTATTACGATTCAGATGTGCACATCTTTTTTATATAACTCATCAGGAAATAATCAGCATATAATGATTAGTTACTGCCACGCTGATAAAGAGATCGTACACAAAATCTACAACAGTCTTAAGGTAAGTCTTAAGGATTAGAACACATATGCCTTATCTAGATTTTAAGTAGTCATACTTTAGAACGTTTTTAGGTCATTTTATTAAAGTAAATTTTACACCAATTTTCCATCTTTTTATTACTCACGGAGAAGTAAAGATAGTATACAATTACGCTTAACATTTTAAGGAGAGGAACAACATATATTTATGAGAACAATATCATAACACCGGGAATTTGGGCTTTTTATTTTCTACTTAACCTTTGCATTAGGTTTCTGGGCTTCTTAAAAGTGCATCAAATAGATCTTCATTTAACTTTACATGAGTGACTGCCTGATAGGCTAAAGCCTCTTTTAACAAGATTACAAAGAGAGTTTGTGTGATACACAAACTCAGAGGCGGCCCCCGTAGGAGTCGGATCCCTATCAGATCCGCTTTGATCTCTCAACGTTAGCCCTGTAAAGCCGATGTTCAAGGCAACTGCCACACCTCTTTTATGAGTTAATTACTTAGAAAGTAAATGCTGTAGGGTTTGAACAAAAAAAAACGTGAACTATGTTGCTATGTGTTAGATTTTTAATTGTCTTAAATTAGGTTTCATTTATATTGCATACTAATTAGGTTTTTTCTCTTTAAATACTGCTTGCATAAAATATTTTTAAAAATTAGATTTTGAGCTTTTAGAAAAAAAAAGTAGCCGTTGCATC
>JADKLZ010079391.1:3484144-3500197 GCA_021533235.1 Biomphalaria straminea
GAGAGATCAAAGCGGATCTGACAGGGATCCGACTCCGACGGGGGCCGCCTCTGAGTTTGTGTATCACACAAACTCTCTTTGTAATCTTGTTTTTTATTTCTTTTGTATGTCATTTATACAATTACGTCAACTCTGTCTGCCAAAAAGTTTGTGCTCCTTGATTGTTCGACACACAGACTCAACACGGGTGGCTGAGTGGTTAAGCGCTTGACTTCTGAATAGGGGGTCCCGGGTTCGAATCCTGGTGAAGACTTTTTTTTTTCGGGATCCTTGGGCGTCTCTGAGTCCACCCAGCTATAATGGGTACCTGACATTAGTTGGGGAAAAGAAAAATAAAGGCGGTTGGTCGTTGTGCTGGCCCCATGACAACCTCGTTAACCGTAGGCCACAGAATCAGATGACCTTTACATCATCTGCCCTATAGACCACAAGGTCTGAAAGGGGAACTACTACTAGACTCGAATCAAGGGAAATTTTGCACAATTATATCTGTAACCTGACAACATAAGAAGCATAGAAGACAAGGTTTCAAAGACAGTTTCTATTTAAACACAAACTCAAAATCGGCCCCTGAAGTGGTCCGCTATGGTAGTTAAAAATAGACAGGCAGGCAAAAATAGACAGGTTTTAGTATTTTCAGAGAGAATATCAGAAACTATGAACTACAAACTATTAACAACTACATCCCTATATCCGTCGTCACAAAAGGAAGAGACGCACCGAAATCAAAAGTGTTGCCGATACTGTTGTATTGTTAGTTCGACTAACAACTTGATACCACAAGATCAGGAGATTTATTAATGCTATTATTATTACATTGTTATTATTCATATGTATTCAATGGACTGATAGTTATAAAGATATTGTCGAAAACGTAAACTTAAACTCTGTGGTCATATCACAAGCCCGTCAGGGCTTCCTTCAGGGAACAGTACCAGGAAGAAAATGAAGAGGAAGACAAAGAAAGCGATTGGAGGAGAATATCAAAGAACGGTAACTCATATTAGTGATAAAATTCTACCAAAGGCAAAGGGCACAGAGGGATGGAGAAATATGGTTGACAGATCTTGTGTTATGCCCCCAAAGATTCAACAAAGTATATGTGAACGTGAATATGAAGTTAAATGTCAATTATTATTATAGCTTTTATATAGCGCTACTTTCATGCTTATAGCATGCTCAGAGCGCTTTGGTCCAATCTCATTTGTGGACCAGTGGGGGGGAGGGGGTATCTAGGAGTTGGTTTCCCGTGCTGCCTTTGGGCGCTCAGTAAACACAACTCTGCCCGAGTCGGGTGTCGAACCTCGAGCCCCCTTCTAGGTAGCCAAGCAAGCCAAGCTCAAGCCGCACTTAGCCTATCGACCACGCTTCCAATCTGGCTGGTCTAAGAAGAGTTTCCGTCATCGATTAACAAGCATGACTAAATTGATACATTAAATTATGTTCTCTTTTAAAGTAACGTCTGTATTATATAGATGAGATAATATTCTCTTGTTATTATATAGTTGGCAACAGTAATGATCAATTTTGCGTCCCTGACATTTTTTAGTTGGACTTGAAAATCAAGATTCTAGCACCAGAAATACCAAACACATAGCTAGCTATTAGGTTATCCTCCAAAGATGCATGCGTCAAAAGGCTCTTTTTTTTTTTTTTTTTTTTGATTTACGCTTGACTTTACTTGACTGTATTATATAAGATAAGATAAGATAACACTTACATTACTGACATTGTAATTTTTTTTGCTGACCAATTGAGCTCTCATTTATAGAAACTTAAAGCAATCTTAAAAAAACAGTCCTTAAAGCTTTCATTAATATATGTTAGAAGTTGTATTTTTCTAATGCTAGTGTGTATAAACATAGGGTATCAGATTATCCAGTGTATCAAGGATTGACTCCTTTAGTCAAGAAGCTGTAGAGGGACAAGATCGTCTCTCGAGACGTACAATACCACACAGAGAGAAAGAGAGAGAGAGAGAAAGAGAGAGATTTAAAACCGGAAAAATCCGTTTATGTTTGGTTTAACCGCCATGTTGCAAGAGACATGACGCTGCAGATGGAAAAGATCGTTACTCGAGATGTAACATACCACAGAGAGACTGAGAGAGAGAGTGATGTAAAATCGGAAAAATCCGTTTATATTTGGTTTAACCGCCATGTTGAAAGAGAGACTTTAAAAAAAAGAATAACAAATAAGAAAAACGTACACAGTGATTATAACCATTATCAGTGTAAAGTAGATTGTAAGTATTTTCAAACTCTATATTTTACTACAACTAATAATATACACAATCAATCTTTAATTGCTGGTCAATTGCAAAAATGTATAAGAACTATTGAAAATTTAATATAACTATCCCACATGTTTTGTTTTTTTTTTTGGATGGTCATGGGTGACATCGGGCTCATATATGCATTCTTTCAAGTTAGTTTAAATGAGGACATCTGTGTAGCAGACAGAAATATGCTTAATATTGTAACGAACTTCACTTCTCAGACCTTCTGCTCACACTGCTTAGCAACAACACAACACATCTAACTCAAGAACTTAACGACAAGAGCTTCAAAAACACCAGTGGCGGTTTAATTACAAACACATCAGCACAGCCAATACGACACAATTGGCGCCACTAACTACAAATGCTTAAGAACAATGGAACTTAACTAACTAAAACAACAGTCTCCAAAACGCGTAATGCTACATTTTCAAAGCCTGTTCATAACACCAGTTCTGTCTCTCTCTCTCTCTGCTGGACTCAGTCTCTAACTGTCCTACACACACTCTAGTCCGTCCAAGCTCAAGAACACATGAGCACAGGTACAGGTCACACCAGGGCCAGCCGTTGACCTGTGACCCGCCTTCGTCGCCTAAGCCTGTATCAGTGGGTCTCACACATATACACTTTCAGTTCGCCACTGGAGATGTAACATTATATACAACTAGTCGATCGGCATCGTAGCATACGCCGCAATTTTGCATGGCTGGTCATAAGCCACTGCAACCAATGCAACCGCAATGGGCTCCTACTTTCAAAGGATTCACACTTACAACAGACCCTCGCTAATTCAAGGTGTATAAATTATTAAATTTAACCATTTTATAACTTTAAACAGCTTCCTCTTGTCCTCTTGTTGATTTACCTGGAACTCCTGGAAATCTCCTGAAATTGCAAAATATACGAAAAAGTCCTTAAAATATACGGAAATATATAGAAAACAAAAATGTCATTTCGGGTGTCATTCAATATGGAAAACGCAAATCCTACGCTCGATAAATAAAATCGGCATTATGCATTAGCCGTAATTGTGTAATCAGGTGAAAGATGCTTCTCGCGCCTCAAACTAAAGAACAATTACTTGAGGTCAACAATTCTCAAAGATAAATTGAATTTTTTGGTAATTCTTGCTATTGAGCGGGACTAATGTAGGAAACAGAATTATTATGATTTAATATTCCTACTGTATGACTTTGCTACACGCCAGGCTCGTAAAGTAATTCTGTACGTAGTAAAGAATGAAAAAAAAATGCATAGACGAATTTATTTATTAATACAAATTTTTAAATTTCACTTATTTGGCAGCTTCCCTACCCACGCCAAGACCCGCGAAATACTTTTCGAATAAGGCCCCATAATGCTTAAGCCCGGCCATGCTATTTAGTGTTTGTAAAATGTTTTACGTGTTTCGAATGTTCCTTCAGAGTTGAAGGTAGTTTACTTTTTAGTCAAAACCTCCCGCAAGAGGAAGGGGGATGGGAGCGGACTGTCCAGCGCGCAGCCATCCGTAGCGACTTGTTATTCCCCCCCCTCTAATTTTCTCGTGGACTATCGGCAGAGGGATCTTTCCTTTACTCCTTACTACTCGTTTAAACTGTTGAGGGAATGAGAGATTTAAACATAGAGATAACAATACCATATAGAAAATATGATACACAACTCTCACAATCCCAAAATAATCAGTAATAATCCTTTAGAATAAGGTGTCTACTGTATGACACTAACTTTGAGGTGGTGACAATAACATAGGTGAATATCCGAAAGTAGGCCACCTTGCATAATACGCTTCTTTGATTTCTTCTTTTCATGAAAAATTAATATTGTTTGTTTTTTTTTCCTTCAAGTGGTGACTTATTCTTCTCTTCAAAACTAAAATGTAGGCCTATCATTACCTCCTGTTGTTGTAATATTGCTTTAATTATTTTTATATCAAATAGGGTTGTTGAGAGTTGCGGCTATGTGGTAAAACGCTCCCAGAAGTCTTGGGTTTAAATCTCGGTGAAAACCTTTTCAGTTTCGGGGAGAGGGGTTTGGACCCCCCCCCCTGAATCCAGCCAGCTCTTATGGGTACCTGACATTAGTATGATTAGTTAAAGAAAGTAAAGGCGGCTGGTCGTTGTTCTGGCCACATGACACCCTCGTTAATGGTCGACCGTAGAAAAAAAGATAACTTTGACATCATCCACCCTATATATCGCAAGGGTTAATTAACTTTAAAAAAAAATGTATTATCTCTCAAGCCGTGTGTATTAGAAACATACATAGTGTTGGAATATTGCCATCTAGACACCAAATGCCTGTAAAAGATTTTATATGAATTCAAGCCACTTTATGCACATCACAGAGTATTTATGTTAAGAAGAAAACAAATAGGAGGCCACCTTCTAATACCCATTGTTCTAACCATTATTTAATAAAAATCGATTTATAATTTATACAGCTACGACCTTGACTAATGTCTTCTCGCGGAAGGCTAAAGCCGGATGACTACCGGGTATTACAAGAGCAATACACTTATTTAATGGAACAAATTGATGCCAAAAACCTCGTGGACTATTTATTCTCTCGCGGATTTCTGGATGAGGATGATAAAGAAAAGATCTGCCGTCACTGCAGTTGTAGGTCTGAGAGAAATGAAGTTCTTTTAGGAAGACTGCTTGACTCTGGTCCAGGAGACAATTACCAAATTTTTCTAGAGAGTCTGAAAAAGCAGTATAGTTATGTCTACGACCACCTTACCTCTAACTGTAAGTAGAGCCTTTGTTATTTACTTCCCTTTTGTTAATGCTGGGTAGTATATTTGTAGCTTCAAAGAGCTGGTAAAGCTAAACCGATGTTGATATAGTTTATGTAGAATTTGAAAAAGAAACAAGCTTATTTTGAAACGAAACTGGGTATAATGTTTTTTTTATAAATTAACATAGATTCAACTCAAAAGTATATGTGTTGAAACACATATGAAATGATAATTTAAACAAGATAAAGCTTACTAAAAGACACAAAACCTTTTCTGTCTTCAGCATGTCTTTCACTTCTTCAACTCTCATACCTGTATTTTTAATTTCAATGACACCAAACCACACCTTAAGATTTCATCTAAATCTTTTCATCTTTCACAACCAAAAACATCCGCTCCCCTTTTCTCATAATTATACCATGAAATCACGCACACACACACCCCATAATAACTTTTTGTATTTTTTATAGTATTTTGTTATACATTGTTCTTGCAGCGGCTCAAGCAACTGCTGAGATAGCATCCAATGGAGGCAATACGGCGGTGGAAGTTGACGGTAAATTTCTTTTATAAATACAAAAATGTATTATTTAGTTTTTTGACGAAGTGGTAAAGACCTTCTTAAACTGTCAGAGTTGTGCCTTCGGCTCATGGCTAGCAAAAGTGAACAAGAGCTCCCTCTCACCGGCCTGAATAAAACAGTGTACACTGTTTCGTCTGGCGTGTGGGTTAGACTCGCGGCAAGAGGCTGCGTACACTAAGACCCCGCCATTTTCCTTTTTCTATACCAGGCTAACTGTGCGGGACACGCCATTTTTGTAACGGCCTCTTGAGGAACAGCGCCTGGATTGTGACAAGGCTGTGGGAGCTTTTTTACAACTCCGCGCAGTGCAATGAGGATGCTCTCGCACCCCCTTAGGCACCCCCACGGGAGTCATGTTTTGCTACCCTTTAGCCTAATCGTTTCCTCCAACGATCGTTACACCCGGGCGCCACTATGAGGAAGGGTAGCATGCCAGCAAAGATCTTGGCATCGAAGATGGTGGTCTAATCCTAGTGAAGATTAGGATTTTACAATATCTGGAAACTTGAGTCCACCAAGCTCTTAATGGTACCTGACATTATAGTTGGGGAAAAGTAAAGGCGGTTTGTCGTTGTGCTGACCATATGGAACAATAAAGGGAAATAGATTCTGCATTATTGAAATATATATAGATGTAAGTGGGCTTACTTTAATTTTTTAAAATATTTTGCTTGTTAGAGATGGTATAATTAATATGTTTAAGTGCAGCTAAATTAACCTTAATTATTACTAATCTTTTAATCCAGCTTTATCTCATTCAGATATTTGTCAATAAAATGCTTCTCTTAATTAATACAACTATTATTTTTAAAATCAATTCCGACTTTATTTTCAAATAATTCTGAAAACAGATATTCTTTGTGTAATGATTTCACTATCTGGAGAGTTCTCTATTGAAGAAGCTTTTGAATGAGTGGTTATTTGTCTTATGCTTTCCTTTAATTACGATGAAGATGTGTACATCTCTTGAAATGACTCCTCAGGAAATGACCGGCATATAATGATTAGCTACTGCCACGCTGATAAAGATTTGGTTCACAAAATCTACCGCAGTCTTCAAGTAAGTCAAGAATTTAAAAGAAAATATTCTTAATATAGATGTCAGACCTCGTTACCGTTGTATTTATTTTGGTGACCCGTCAAAATAGCGCGGACAAAATAGCGCCGACAAAATAGCGCGGACAAAATAGCGCCGACAAAAGAGCGCCGACAAAATAGCGCGAAATTTCCCGACAAAATAGCGCAGGACAAAATAGCGCAGACTCATATATGATGTGTATAAATTACCTGATTATTAGCAATTTATTGTCCTGGGTAGCATTTTTGTTGATGTCACTATTTTTTTCAATATTAACATATATGAAATTATGCCATATTGGCAGAGAACGAGAGTCAAAATGCAGTTAGCACAGTATTCCTGCGACCAGACTTGTCGGTTGTCTATTCCATCTTGGACAAAGTCTCTGACGTAAAGTACAAGATGAAAATCTTACAGCCACATACCGGGAAGTTAAAAATGTACGCATGTTTGTCAAGATGCTGTTAGCCCTTTCATTTGTTCCACCTGGCGATGTAAATACTGCCTTTGAAGAATTATATGAAGCTCGGCCAGATGTTGTAGGGAATATAGCATTATGGAATGTTAGAGATCGTGTACAGGACAATCTACCACGAACAAACAATTCAGTGGAGGGATGACACCATGCATTTCAACTGTCTATTGACGCTCATCACCCTAATGAGTACAAGTTAATGTCTCACTTCCTCAGAGAACAGGAGAACAGTGAGAACAAGATTCTGAGGTACAATGCTAGAGAACGAAGTAAAGCAGAAAGCAAGACAAAGTACCTCCAACTAAACAGACGACTTGAAGCTATATTGCCAGTGTATGGAAACAAGCCAGTGATGGACTTTCTACGTGACATTTCCTACAATTTAATTTTGTGAAAGTTTGTGTGTGTGTGAGTGTAAATTTGACAAGTATCTTTGCGTATTTTCAAAGTACACTTTTATAGTATAAATAAATATTACATTTCGAAATTATTCATTTTACCTTATTATGATTTTTAGGTTTATCTAAAGTGTTTTCTGCAAAATGACTAAAAAATTACGATAAAATTAAACCAAAAAAAAAAATATATTGGCTCTATTATTATTTTACGAAATCTAAAGTATTATAACGACCGCAGTGGGGCCCGCATTTCATAGGACCCGCAATTTTATAGGACCCGCTCTAATTTAAAGTGCAAAAATTATTAAATTAAGCCATTTTATCACTTACAACAGATTCCCCGCAGTGGGGCCCGCATTTCATAGGACCCGCAAATCTATAGGACCCGCTCTAATTTAAAGTGTAAAAATTATTAAATTAAGCCATTTTATTACTTACAACAGATTCCCCGCGCCATCCTGTCGATTTAACATCCCTATAATTATTTGTCTGTTAATTATATAAGCTATTGCTTTAAAAGAAATCAAACACATTTTTAACAAAATATAGTCATTTATAACGCTGTTAACCATCAAGCTGTAAGGGAAATAAGTATTTGGCATATGGTTGAACACAATCTGCAATTACAAACACAATAGCACACTACAGACTGAAAAGATATAATATAATTTTTAAAAAGTCGAAGAACAAAACTCCACTTCTTGTCTCTCTAACCTTGCTAATGCTTTTTTTTTTTCCACCACAATTGTTCACAAATACTCGTATTAAAGGTCTTTTGCAAGTCAATAGATTTTTTTTACTAAAGAATTATAGGGTATTTGCGCTCCAGAAAACTATTCTCTTTGACTATTAAATACATAAATAATTCGAGTTTTAAATATGGTTCTAATTTTTCGCATTATAAAATAAGTAAAGCCAATGCGTTAGAAAAATGATTAATGGAGCTAAAAATAGATTACTTGTTGTTGTTGGTGGTGCATTGTGTTTTTGTTGCCGGTCTGACCTAATTCTTTTGAGAAATATAATATAGATTTCTTTCAAAATGACTAGAATATATTCTGCGCTATTTTGTCGGCGCTATTTTGTCCGCGCTATTTTGTCGGCGCTATTTTGTCCGCGCTATTTTGTCCGCGCTATTTTGTCGGCGCTATTTTGACCGCGCTATTTTGACGGGGTACCATTTATTTATTTTATTATTTATTTTTATACCCGTTTTTTTTCTAATTTTTGTACTTGCAATTAGGTTAAGAAAGAATTATGATTCCTTCAATGCTGGCATGATATCCCTGAGTGAGGAGAATATATTGATTTATCTTAGTTTAGAGTTTCGTAGTATTTTTTACATAGGCTTTTAAAAAGTGCATTACTATGGCTCACGTGAGAGTGATGTAAGTGCTTGCAGTGTGCTACGCATTCTGAGGAATGAGATTCAGGCGGTGTGCGCAGAAATCTCAGTGGACACTTTGGTACGATGTATCAGTGTGGACTCGTACTCAGCAATGTATGAAGGCTTAAGGCCACCAGTTTGGACTTTTCTCACGTCAATCACATTAATTTTTTTAATTGGACATAAGCTTACCATGTCCAGATATTTAGCATTGTAGAACGGGAAATAAATTGTCTATGACAGTTCAAACTGTGTATACATTTTTGACGCACCCTGTATTTTCGTTCTAACTTTCAAGTGTACCGCCGTGTCACTAATGAAATACCCAATTAAACCCAACTTCTAAGCGTCTTGCTATTGTGTCATTACAATAATGTATATGGGAGAGATTAGTACTACTAATTTTTAACTTGAAGAAATAAAACTATAAATGGAAAATGATCGATACAAGTATTTACTTTAAATATCTTTCTCCCCTAGTCTAAAGGTTACAAAATCTGGATTGATACAAAAGACATGCCAGGTAACCTTCTTGACGGTATTTCAGAAGGTGTACAGAACGCATGGCTTGTTCTCTTGTGTATATCAGAGAAATATTATAACAGCAAGAACTGCAGGAAAGGTAATTATAAAGTGTTTATGCGATAGATCTAACTTTTAGAATTTAAATAACTGAGTTTAAACCTATGCATGATCTATCGTTTATTTTTCCTTATATCTTTTGTATTTCGCGGGAGATAATTCAAACAATAATATTTTGGTCAATTTGCTAATATACACTATTTGTTGTTAGGATTAGTTTAGTTTATTAGTTTAGCGTATCCTCTGGTTGCTAAGACGACTCCATCCCCTTTGGACACAGACTGAATTCACAGTACCATCTGTCTACCGCGGTACCCCGTCAAAATAGCGCGGACAAAATAGCGCCGACAAAATAGCGCGGTCAAAATAGCGCGGACAAAATAGCGCCGACAAAATAGCGCCGACAAAATAGCGCAGAAAATATATATTCTAGTCATTTTGAAAGAAATACTTTAGATTTCGTAAAATAAGAATAGAGCCAATATTTATTTTTTTTGGTTTAATTTAATCGTAATTTTACATTCATTTTGCAGGAAACACTTTAGATAAACATAAAAAAATCATAATAAGGTAAAACGAATAATTTCAAATTGTAGTATATAGGCCTATATATACTATAAAAGTGTACTTTGAAAACACGCAAAGATACTTATCAAATTTACACACACACACACAAACTTTCACAAAGTTAAATTGTTGGAAATGTCACGTAGAAATTCCATTACTGGCTTGTTTCCATACACTGGCAATATAGCTTCAAGTCGTCTTTTTAGTTGGAGGTACTTTGTCTTGCTAGCAGCTTTACTTCGTTCTCCAGCATTGTACCTCAGAATCTCTCAGTGTTCTCCTGTTCTCTGAGGAAGTGAGAGATTAACTTGTACACATTAGGGTCATGACCGTCAATAGACAGTTGAAATGCATGTTGCCATCCCTCCACTGAATTGTTTGTTCGTGGTAGATTGTCCTGTATACAATCTCTAACATTCCATAATGATATACTCCCTACAACATCTGGCCGAGCTTCATTTAATTCTTCAAAGGCAGTATTTACATCGGTAAGTGGAACAAATGAAAGGGCTAACAGCATCTTGACAAACATGCGTACATTTTTATCTTCCCAGTATGTAGCTGTAAGATTTTCATCTTGTACTTTACGCCAGAGACTTTGTCCAAGATGGAATAGACAACCGACAAGTCTGGTCGCAGGAAATACTGTGCTAATTGCATTTTGACTTGCCTTCTCAAAATCTAACATTACACTCCGCGCAGCCCTGTTTAGATCAAAGAAACATTACAGAATATAGTATAACATACTTTCGTATTTTCCTATCCTATTTTGTCGGGTCACCACATTTCAAAGTCCTGTTTTTAGCAAGTTATACATTTAAATCAAAGGTGGAAAAGGGGAATAATATAAAATTTAAAGTCCTCTCGTTCTCTGCCAATCTGGCATAATTTCAGATATGTTAATATTGAAAAAAATAGTGACATCAACAAAAATGCTGCCCAGGACATTAAATTACTAATAATCAGGTAATTTCATCATACACATCATATATGAGTCTGCGCTATTTTGTCTTGCGCTATTTTGTCGGGAAATTTCGCGCTATTTTGTCGGGTCACCGTCTACCGCATAATTTTCGTTAGCCAGGGTTACCTTGGCCAAGTAACATTATGATAAGTGAATTTATTTCGTAAGGATTGAAATGTTCTATAAAGTCGAAATATTTGTCATAGACTTACTAGTTGAACTGCTCTTAATAGATGTAGTCCAAACGTGTTATACTTGAAATCTTTCTGACAATTCAAATGTTTCTATCTCTGCATGTGGTGAAGTATGGGGCATTGGCCACCTTCATCCGATCGTCTCAGTTCTGTGGCAATGAGCTATTAGTCTAAACTGCCCACAGGTTCAGAGTTCAGGCCTACTTTAACACTTGGTCTCGCTGCAACTGTCCCAAAGTCTTGCAATTGCGGCGCCATTAATTCAGATTCGTCTCCTCTTTTGTTGTCATTGAGATTTTAGATGAGAAATTGTATTGTATGGGTAGATCTAATCTTGCGAAGAGAGTCGTCTATCCATATTCTTGCTCTATCTACTTATATCTTCTTCAATGAGCTGATCTGTTGTTTTTTCTTTTGTGTTTTTTTTTTTCTGCGATTGTTCCTTATTCAATATATTGTTTTGCCTACACATCATTATGATTTTCCTAATGTAGGTATTGAATACCTGGATTTTATTCATGGTGGTGATGGTGGTTCTCCAAGTCTCTGCATCATAAAGCAGTATTGTCTTAACAATGTTATTTGAAGAGCCTGATCTTCGTGGCGGTGCTTATTTCCCTAGATCCCCATGTGTTCTTCAGCTTGTGGAAGGCTGCTCTACGTTTGTCCGTTTTAGTTTTCACGTCTATATCTGTTCCTTTATAGTCGTCCTGGAAACTGCCTAGATTGGTCAAGCTTTCGACATCTCTTACAACTAATAGTTGAAATTTAATGCTGATGTTAAAAATGTAAACTAAAACGCTTAATGACAAAAAGTGTGTGATTGCAAAAATACATTTTAGGTCGTCTATAACACAATAATTATATTGTATATATATATATATATATATTTATTTAATTTTTAATTTAGAAGCAGAAAATGCACATCGAAGCAAAGAATATATGATTCTGAAAGTGCAGCAAGGGTACCAGCCCCAAGATTGGCTCGAATTTATAGTGGGACAAAAGTTGTATTTTGATTTCGCTGGCAGTACAACCGATACTAGGAAATTCGATGACTTGATGGAGGTGAACATGTAAATCTCTTAACAAATGTTTACCAGTGTATGTTGTCATTTGTTTCAGTTATTCCCCTTAGCAAGAGAGGATAGTGTTGTAAGACTTAACTATCATCTTTTTTGAATAAATGTCTGCATTTAATAAGATAAGATAAGATTATAACATTATAACGTCTATAGCTTGTGTAAATTTAGATTGAGCATTACTATGTATACAAATTCTCTATTCAACTTGCGCGTTTGTTGTCAAAACCTGGGTGGGTGTTGTTATGTTATAGTTAGAGAGTATTAGTTTAGTTAGTTAGATATATTTTGTGTATAGTTTTTAGCGACGGTAAAAGTAGTGACGTAGAGAGACAGACTAATGACGTAGTAGACTTAGGGCGACAAGAAGGATAAAACATGGCGGGTTTTCTATATTAGAACTAGGAGTTAATAGATTAAGAAATATGTTATAGTACGACATAGACTGTGTCCTTTTGACGATTAAACCTTGTGAAAAGTTATCAAGTGGATTTACTTGGTTATTTATAGTTTTAGTCTGTTGCTGTGTGTTTAACGAACTCGCGGTTTAAATAGTAGCTACATTGAGAGTCAAGTACCAAGCAGAACAGAACAACACCAGAACAGTGGACACGAATCTCGAAAACGGCTGTAACGATTTTCTTAGAAATTGACAGTTGATAGCTCTGGAAAAAAAATAATTATCTCGTTATCCACTCAGGAAAAAATCCAGCTTCACTTACAATTGTTATGAGTATAAAAAAAGTACATTAAAGTTGGAAAGAGATCTAGATAATATTTATCTTGAACAGACTATAGGCCTGTATGTATGCACTATTCATTACAGAGTTTATATAAATTAATAATAGTTAAATTAACAACCTGGGAAATATAGTGCGCTGTCCTTTGCGTGTGTATTATCGTTAAAACCGTATAAACTCTGGTACATTTATACATTTGCTTAATCTTGGGAGAGGGGTGGGGGGTGAGCGGGCGGGGGTACATATTTTTTACAATTACATTTAACATCCATTAGTTATTCAGAGAAAAATTATTGCTCTAAAAACTTTATAAAAGAAAAATTGTATTTTAAAAGAAGGTTTTCTTTTTTTTTTTTTTATTCAGTCTTTTTTTTTATTAGGCTTATTCCACATCTTCGGTCTTAAAAAAAATACAAAGTAATTTCCCCTTAAAGATCTCCGTTAATACTCCCACTTTCCTAGCGCTATTAGAGCATGGAATGGGTTGCCTGAGCCAGCCAGGAAAACCAGTGACTTAGCAGAACTTCAGTCATTGGTTAACATGCACGACTAGATGCATAAGATAAGATAAGATAAGATAAGACTATCAAATTCTTCTTTTGCAAATATGTATTAGAGAAATATAGAAATATAAACTATTAATTAATTTACCTTGCCATGATAAATGTTTGAGAAACGACGAACTATCCATTTCGCAAGGCAAAAAAAATCATTTTTATAAACTATTTTAGAATAATTAATAACTAATCACTTAAAAAAAATAAAACCATTCTTTAATTTACTTGTTCAGAATTTAGTACATCAAATTGAGATAGTCAGGAATGGTCCAGTTGCCTAATTTCTAGGGATTTACAAAAAGGTGAGTCTTAAGAAATTTAGGTTAAATGAAACACTACCACTTCAAATGAATTCGTTTCTTTGTATTTATTTATAAGTAAACGATTAAATAATGTGTACATACAAACCTTTCGGGCAGGAGAGGCTCGCTAGCCATGGCTGGCTACCCATCTAAAAGACGGAAAACTCTAAATTTAAAACTCTGTTACCCTGCTACTTTACCCAATCACGGGAAAGGCTTCGGGAGTCAACCCTGAGGAAGAATCCGTAGATGGCGACCCTAAAGCAGTTTGCAGCACCCAGTGCTACACCCTAATAGAACCTTAGACGCCACTGACCCCAAGCCGTGTCGGCACTGCAGTTCCTCTTGATACATCATCTGCATAGAGAGCGGGGAACTGCTGTGTGGGCGACATCGTTCCGACCACTGCTAATGCCCCAGGCAATCATCTCATTTCCATAAGATGATTCATCGTCACTTCGCGGCTGAAGGAGGCCATAGAGATAAAGATCTCTACTCAAATCTAAATGTGGTGAAGTCTAGATTTTATTATTTGGACAATCGTGGGCTGGAGAAACCTGCAGATGTCATGTGAAAGAAAGGTTTATGGTAGCAGGTTGTTGATTGTAAACTTATGTTGAGCAAATGTTGACCTATCACTACTACTTTGTTACGGTAGGCAGCAAAAAAAAAAAAATAGAGACTGCAGCAGTGAGTCTATTTACTAAGCCTATATCAACTCTATATGTCTGTCTGTGTCTATGAGTCTGTATGGTAAAATATTTGTATACGTTATCTCTCCGAGACCCAATCTCGGATCAAGCTGAAATGTTGCACAATTATTTCGTTTACCTGACAACATTTTTAATTAACCTATTAGTTAATTATCTATTAGACATTTATTACTTACTAGTGGATACAACTACTTTTCGTATAAACCTTATTTTTTTAATATAGTATGTTCTATGCTTTTTAATGTTTATTATAATAGTATTGCTTTGTTGTGTTTTAATTTTGAATTGTATTTTTTTCTTTCAGAAATCACGCGTCTTATGCCATTGTCAATTACATTAATAGTTCAGCACAATCTGAAATGTCCATAGTTACTGAGAATTTATGTAAAACTAAGACATTATTTGATCTTTTTGTTACAAGTGTTTTTTTTTTATCAATAAAATTTTTAAAACATTTAATTATTGATTTTTTTGTTTTCTGTTGTCAATTTAATGAACTTATAGGAAACGAAATGTATGAAAACTTTAAAAAAGGAAACTAAAATAATTAATTATCAGAAAATTAATTGACAAAATGATTAATTTGTGTTTATTGATTCATGTCTTGTCAGGTACAATAAATACTTGTGTACAATTTCAACTTTATTCCAGAATGGGTGTGGCAGAAATGATGTGTTTACATTTTTTACCAGACAAAGTGATTGATATAAGCTTTCTAAAAATACCGAAAAACCCCAGTGTATATTCATGAAGTTAATTTTGCCTTTTTTCAAAAGTTAAATCCTACTTTGAAATTAAATATAATGTATATATTTAATACATTATCAGCATCATTATTCTCATATTGTTTGTAGCTATGATGAAGGCTTGGAGTGTAATGGAGCTCATTCACCAATCGTAAATAAACACATTTAGCCACGTCATAATATTGATAAAACAATGAAAAATACGTATCGCTTGACAGCCTTTATGAATAAAATAATTTGTATAGAAGATATAGAGAATCACGTGGCTAAGTGTTGCTTGTTTACGATTGGTAAATGAGACCCATAAGGTGCTAGATAACCATTTCACTGTTCGTGAAGTGCGTGATCTAATAGTTAATAGCGTTAATCATTATTATTGTTTTAAAAGAGCTTATTCAGCAATCGTATACAAACAACATTGCATCGTGTGCGTCTCTATCTCTTCTATACAAATTACGAAATAATTTTAATCAACGATGGTTATCACGTGGCATATTTAGCCCGTTGTCTTATCAATACTAATCTGTGACCGTTAGTTTTGGTGAATGAGCTCCATTTTTTAATTAAGATGACCACTAACTTTATTATTACTTTGACTTTGTCTTCATCTTGATTATTTGTATTTCAGTGATGGTCGACCTTATTCCGCCCGCACCAACACACCACACCA